>SJYT01051256.1:0-14871 GCA_006410635.1 Cephalophus harveyi | reverse complement strand
AATAAATTGGATTTATAAAGAATTTTTATTGATTTTTTAAAATAATAATGAGAAGATAAAATATGTAAAACACTTATATAGTATAATTTTAATGAAGAAGTGCATTAAAATGTCAGGAGTAGACTGCGATTATGTATGAATTTTTTTGCCTTTATGTTCCGGATATAAAGACAAGTAGTAATGACTTTCTCTTTGCTAAAAACTGTTCAACTCAAGACAACAACCCTTGATTGAGTTCGTTCAGTGAACAAGGCCCCAATATTAGGCTGGGGATTATTAGTGTCTGTGTCAGAGGAAGACACAAACAATAAAGCAAACATGAAGTCACATGCTTTTGAAGTCAAAAAGGCCCACAAGAGACCCGGCAGCCAATGGGTAGCTGGGCCTTGGCTTCATAGTCTGTATAGGAACCTAAACTTTCAGAATATTCTGGAACTGCAGAAGGGCAGAAGAAGGTATCTGCCATTCAGCAAATCTTTCTGGGAACCAGTGTCCCTGGAGCTGACCAAGACTTCTTTGGAGATAAGGCCTATACATCAGTCAAACTAAATTTGTATAATTGGTAGACAGTTAATGAATCAGTTTTTAGAGACACAGAAAACTTCCTCTGATCTTAAAAACCAGTCAAGTTAATTTCTTCTCCCATGTCTGCCTTGAAAATATGAAACTGGGTATAAGAGACACTATGGATTGTTTATTTACCTTTAAAGGCTTAACATCAGACAGTATTGCTATTGGTGACTATGGTATTCTTAAGGAATATGAACATATATCAAAAGAGTGTAGACTGGCAAGCACAGTTAATATCTGTTGAATGAAGAATGAATGGGTAGAAAACCAGACTGCAAATTCTGTGTTCCAACCTTAATTGCCACTGACTGACTATCTTTGTGACTTTGAGTGAATCATTAACCCAAGCCTCAGTTTCCTCACCTACGACATGGAATTATCACAATACCTGCCCTGATAGTCCCATAGATTTGTTGTAAACATAACATTAGGAGAGATGGTGGGTGTGAAAACACCATAGACAGGCTACGGAGGTACATAAAAATGAGCCCCTGCTGCTACTCAATTGCAAAATGGGGCTAGAACAGCTGCAGGAGTTTGGGGGCTCTTGAAGCTTCATGTTTTCATTCTGCTGTGGACTTATCTCAGGAATATGTTATGCAAGTGAAGGTGTTCATTGCATAGTTGCTTACAGATTTAAAACTGTTCACAAGCGATGCATAAATACTAACGTAAATCACAGTGCAACGATTCAGAAAAATTTTACACAGCTAATAGATGTATGATTATAGATTCTACCCAGAATTGTAGAGTATTAGCTCAATAAAGAAAAACACATAATTACAGCTATAATATGGTTTCATCAATGGAAGGGAACACAGAGAATTAAAACAATTATTCCAAGATGGTAACAAAAAGTTTATTTGCAAACCATTGCAGACTCTTACGGTATCTTTAACAATAATGATTTTTAATATGCAAAAATCTAAAGATATCCTTTTTTTCCCCTATTCATTAGAGGTTACGACTACATAGCAATGACTAACTTTAGAAAGAATTTTAAGTTCACAATTCCACATCTTATTGCTTAATGGAAAACCAGGTCATCTCCACTTTTAGTTACTCTCAGCAAGATCAATGCCATACTTATTCTAGGTACTAGATGTCACTGTCATTGTAAACTATTTTTCTATGAAAGGACACCTACATACGAAATAAATTTAGAATTGCTTGAAAATTTTCTCATTTACATGACTTTATAACATAAGAAGAGAAGGGTAGCATAAAAAGGAATGAGGTTGAGGATTTAGTTTTCAAGGTGTCTTCTTCCTACCTGGTTCTCCATTTTTTCAGTAACATCTATGCTTGGTTTGTGTTCAAAGGGGACTGTCAAAGAGTACAGATTTGTCCAAAATCTCCCCCACATATCACCTATTAAAAAAAAGATTTGTTAATATGTGATAAAGATAGTAGAAGTATAGCATGATTTTACATAGCACATGAGGTAGGACTGGTAAACAGGCCATAGAGTATTCTAGATTTAACTTACTGGGTTGGCCAAAAAGTGATGTTACAGAAAAACATGAATGAACTTTTTGGCCAACTCAATAGTTTCTGCGTTTTCTTTCACTACCTCTTTTCCTCTTCTCTTATTTTATATTTTCAACATTCCCTTCTTTTACTGTCTTCCTCTAAAAGGTTAAAATGGCAAGAGTGATGTGGTGAGGCAAAGCTTGTTAGGGAATCATCCCTGTTTCTTTCATTTCAAATCACAATTCAAAGGCACAATGTATTAAATATATAGGACATCATAGCTACTATAGATTAGAAATAGGTTTATATAGTCCCTCATCCATGGGACAAAATACTACAAATTAAACTGTTAGCAATCTATGATATTGAATTTAAGAGAGAGTATATAGACAGATTTGCTGTTGCTAAGGGGAAGAGGGAATGGGGGAAGGATGGATTAGGAGTTTGGGGTTAACAGATGCAAGCTTTTGTGTATAGAATGAATAAACAACAAGGTCCTACTGTATAGCATGGGAAATTATATTCAAGATCCTGCAATAAACTATAATGGAAAAGAAAAGTGAGAGCATATAGGATGATCATTCAGGAAACTCTGCTAATAACTAGTAACTAAGTTCCACTTTTATTACTATGCTAATCTACTTAACTGGGTGACTTTTCAAACATCTCAAACAAATGTTAAACTAGATTCCAAGGCCAGAAACCCTAAAAGAGAAAATGGGTCTGGAAAAAAAAATTCAATGTAACAGCAGGACCAGAATTCTGGCACCAAAGGAATGGAGCAAAATAACTACCTGAAGAATATGCCAACAAATTCATGTTTTAAAAGATAAAATCCAATAGAGATAGATGCAAACTCCTATGCTTCAACTGTCAAGAAATAGCTATTATAGAAATATGTGATATATGACATCAGGTTGAAACATAGCTCACATGTAAAAGACCAAAAGGGATCCAACAAACAGTATGATGTAGCTTCCAAAATGCAAATATCACCTTAAGGTAAATGAATAGAATTACAGTGTCTAGAACAAAGGAAGTCACAGCACCATCTTTATTCTATGTTGGTCAAACCTCAGCTGGAGCAACTGCTCAGTTATAAGCATTATATTTGAAGAGGGACATCAATAAAGTTTTATTTTATTTATTTGCTTGTCCAAATGAGAACAAGTAGAAAAGTGAGATTTTTAAAGAATGGTTGAAAGTCTGTGTAGGATATTTAACATACAAGAAGAAAATAGTGTATACATGACGACAAGAATAATAGTAAAATATACTGAGTACATACTCTTGTGTCAGGAACTATGCTGTACCTTGACAGTGGTTGTTTACAAATCTCTAGAAGGCCATCTTGTGGAAGAAGAGTGGACATACACTGGGTAACCTCAGAGCACAGAATTAGGCAGAATGAATGGGAGGCATGAGAGGGGTGTTGGTTCACCTCCACATAAAGCAGGACTTTCTTGCAATTGGTACAGTGTAGTGATAGATGAGTCTACTTTGGAAGGAAGCAAGAGCCACCTCACGCCAGACAGGTTTAAGCAGAAAATGAATTACCAAAGAATGCTTGCCAAAGACACTGTAGAGAGTATTTATATATTGCTTTAGAGGAAAAAGTCTCCACTGCTCCTTTGTCAAGATTCTCTCCTGCTAAGAAAGGGGCTTGCCTGTAGAGAATCAGCTACTAGCAACTTAGCTTGCCTGTAGGAGGCCTGTTGTGTATGCAGGACATAAACTTTCCAAACACAGATATTTTCTTTGGCCTAGGCTTTGAGGGTGAGGGAGAGGGGAGGGAGGGTGATCACTCTCTGTCGAGGAATAAAGGAGTTCAGTAAAGGGCCCCAGGCCTTGCCTGGTCTACCAAAGCTCTACAGCAGGATCCCGAGTTCTCTGAAGACTGTTTCTCCTCTTAAGCTAGGCAGCTTTCTTCATCAGGAGGATTTCATTGATTACCCATATGATTCCAAACCAAGTACTTTGCAGCAAAAGATACTGTTGCAGTTGAACAATCAACTTAGGAAGCTTTCACTCAGGCTATACCTTAATTCTAGATAGCTTTTCTCTCACCCCTGACCACTCCCAACCAACTAAGCTTCTTTCGTCTGACAACATGATGCTAAAATCTCACCTCAAGGGTCAGCCAATCAAGTTGAATAATGCAATTTAATTTCAGGCCTCCCTGGTGGTCCAGTGGTTAAAAATCCACCCTCCAATGGAGGGGACACAGATTTGACGCCTGGTCCAGGAAGATTCCACATGCCATAGGGCAACCAAGCCTGTGTGCCCCAACTACTGAGCCCACGCTCTAGAGCTCATGAGATTTAGTTACTGAAGCCCACGTGCCTAGAGCCCATGCTGTGCAACAAGAGAAGCCCACGCAGCACAACTAAAGAAAGCCTGCATGCAGCAGCTAGAGAAAGCCCGCCCACGGCAAGGGGGGCCCAGAACAGCCAAAAAATTTAAAAACAAAAATAGACCTGAGGATCTCAAGAAACAAAACAAAAACCTATTTTCCCCATTTTCACTCTCATTCTCTGGTGATCTGAAATAACCCCTTTATCTATGGATTGAGGCCAAACAACTCTGTGTATCAAGTAATGCAATAAAGGACAATTTAAAATGACTTTTCTGGTGAAGACAGTGCTTTCAAAATATGATTTCTATAATGTTACTAATTTCATTCACAGAATTTTTCAAAAGTTGGGCCTCACCCCAAAATAACAACTTATTGGTGGAAACAGCAAAGAGCAAAGTAGACAAGGAATTCCTCGAGTTTCTTACCAAGCAAATGTGCAGGGAGGCATCCAGTAGGGCTGATATAGGAAGGGTAGGTATCCATCAACTTTGCCCTCACATAAGCGTGAAGTTGTTCATATAATGGTTTAATCTGAAAAGCCCAGGAAGACAGTTTAAGACCAAGAATAGCCTATTCCAATTTCCAATTCCCAACACTAAAAATAGGGGCTTCTTTAGATAGTAGAATTACCCTAAATTTTAATTTCTTCTTCTCTGAAATATTCTGAAGAGTTTGAAAGCTTTCCTTCTTACCAGATATAGATGATGACTAGTTCCACTGCATAAAATAAAGCGGTGAACACATCTGGAGGGATACAAACACCACATGGAAGGTGTGCGTGCTAAGTTCCTTCAATCGTGTCTGACTGTGCGACCCCATGGACTGTAGCCCGCCAGGCTCCTCTGTCCATGGGATTCTCTAGGCAAGAACACTGGAGTGGGTTGCCATGCCCTCCTCTGGGGGATCTTCCTGACTCAGAGATCAAACCCGTATCTCTTATGTCTCCTGCATTGGCAGGCGGGTTTTTTACCATTAGCACCACTTTGGAAGCCCCAGTTGGAAGGCAGATGCAAAAAATATATATATTCATTTTAAGATGCTACCTACTTCCTTCATTTTTAAATTGAAGTATCACTTATATAAAATTTACCCATTTTAAAGTATACAGTTTTGTGAGTTTTAATAAAAGTATACTTTTGGACAACCATCACTACTGCCCAGTTTTAGAACATTTCCAATATTCCCAAAAGTTTTCTTGTACCCATCTGCAGTCAACTCCATTCCCACTTCCAGCCCCAGGTGATCACTGATTTCTTTCTCTATAGTTTGGCTGATTATACACATTTAATATAAATGAAATCATACAATATGTGAACTTCTGTGTCTCGTTACCTCTGCAAAGGTACGTTCCACATCTTGCATCAACTGGTCACGGCTGTAGTCATAGTCCCCTGCCCCAGTCACCTCATAATCCCCTCTCCAGTAGTCCCCGTAGTCCTCATAATCTGTTTTAAAAAGAAGAAAATGAGAACATCTGGAAAGAAAGAGATAAAGCACAGTATATATAGACTAGCCTTCTTGGGAGGTTAAAAAAATTCAAAGACCTGTCACATTTTTATCGGCCTTCAACTCAAAGGGATACAAATGAATAGTACTAGCTAATGTGTCTGAAATTTAATTCATTATCTCATCTAATGAGCACAAAAACTCTACAAGATGGTCCGTATTACAATCTCCATGGTGCTGGGTAGCAGCTGGCTCTTGGCTGATTAAAGGATTCATCCAAGGTCACACAACTGGTGAGGCTGAGAGGCGGCCTCCTAGTCTCCTAACCCCAGGTCTCTACTCTCTCCATAGGTCAGTTAACATCTTTAGCTTTAAAACATGTGATTGGGTCCTGAAATTCTCATTTTGTTTAGGGCCTTATATTTTCTTTTTTTTTTTTTTTTAGGGCCTTATATTTTCAACTGTAACCCAACCCATCTTGGACACGGCCACAGTGGGCCTGTGTTTGTTGGCAAATTCTAATATACACAGCCCATCTCTATGCTTCATGCAGAGTCTCGTTATCAAGAAACACGAGCTTGGGTCAGGATAACAGCTAATAAACTTTGTAAATGTATTTTAGTCATTTTAATGTTTACATGCTCATTGGCAATGAATGATCAGGAAGATGAGGAGAGAAGTAAATATTTGGATGGAAGGATGTGGCGATGGGTTCCAGTCTCCAGTTCGCCTCTGGCCTGAGAATATGAGTTTAAGCGGCCGCGGAGCACAGAAAGACAGATGAAAACTGTTTTCCCTTCCTCAACCCCAGGAGGCAGCAAACGACCAAAACAGAAATTTCCTCACACTGCCACAGCTTGAGCTCACTATTCCGGCAGGAGGATAAGTTGAGAGATGTGGAAATTCCTCCCCATGTTAAGATTTTGATGACCACAGTTTCCAGCCTAAAGTACTCTGATTTGTTTCTTTCTGGGACACCACTCTGAGGTAATCACACAAATGACCTTCGAGAATGAACTGTGGCCACATGGGAGTTTAATGGAGAGACAGTATCTCTGTCTCTCATCCTTTCTGGTAAATAGAATCTGTCCATCCGCAGACTACCTTAGGAACCCTCAGGAGCCTGAGCCCTTCCCAGACTACTGATTTGTTTGAGGCCTGGTAACTTAGTCTCGCTCTCAAGCCCTTTAAAGTATAGAATGTTAATTCACCTTTCCTTATTCCCTAGTGGTCTCCTCTTGGAGACATGTAACCTGAATTGTTCAGCAGGTCATTAATTTAGGGATACCCCTTATATCAAAGGGCAGGCTTGGTAATTCATGAGAAATAGCCCCACAGCCCTATAGGGAGCTTCAGAACCGCCACAGCCCAGCAAACTTACCGTTGGCTCTCGCCATCTCATTTTCCAGGACCACATACTCTTCATACAATGGCCTTAGTTGCTTGCCAACCTCAGCCCTCCAGCCTTCCCAAGCCCAGAGCCTCCGATTGTAGTCTCTGCTGTTTTCCATTATGTCATCCAAACCTATTATCACAAAGCACCCAAAGGGAAAAAAACATGCAGTTTTAGAAATTTTCATCTGTAAAGAATTGAAAGGCTGGCAAATATCAAGGTCATAAAGTTGTTCAATGAAATCTCATGATTGATTCATGTCCTCACCCTTATTTTTTAAATAAATTTATTTAATTGGAGGCTAATTACTTTACAATATTGTAGTGGTTTTGCCATACATTGACATGAATCAGCCATGGGTGTGCATGTGTTCCCCATCCTGAACCCCCCTCCCACCTCCCTCCCCATCCCACCCTTCTGGGTCATCTCCAGCAGTGGGATTGCTGGGTCATATGGCAGTTCTATTTCCAGTTTTTTAAGGAATCTCCACACTGTTCTCCAGAGTGGCCGTACTAGTTTGCATTCCCACCAACAGTGTAAGAGGGTTCCCTTTTCTCCACACCCTCTCCAGAATTTACTGCTTATAGACTTTTGGATTGCAGCCATTCTGACTGGCGTGAAATGGTACCTCATTGTGGTTTTGATTTGCATTTCTCTGATAATGAGTGATGTTGAGCATCTTTTCAAGTATTTGTTAGCCATCTGTATGTCTTCTTTGGAGAAATGTCTGCTTAGTTCTCTGGCCCATTTTTTGATTGGGTCATTTATTTTTCTGGAATTGAGCTGCAGGAGTTGCTTGCATATTTTTGAGATTAATCCTTTGTCAGTTGCTTCATTTACTATTATTTTCTCCCATTCTGAAGTCTGTCTTTTCACCTTCCTTACAGTTTCCTTCGTTGTGCAAAAGCTTTTAAGTTTAATTAGATCCCATTTGTTTATTTTTGCTTTTATTTCCATTACTCTGGGAGGTGGGTCATAGAGGATCCTGCTGTGATTTATGTCAGAGAGTGTTTTGCCTATGTTTTCCTCTTATAGTTTCTGGTCTTACGTTTAGATCTTTAATCCATTTTGTGTCCTCACCCTTATAAGAGCTTCAAAATAATTCTGCAGAGAAAATAAACCACTGAGATAATTGAACTACTAACTTAATTAAATTACTTGAGTGTGACAGGATTTATAGTGAAGTTTTGTTAAAACTTAAAAGAGCATCCGTGTGCTAAAACACACACATTTGGAATTTTTCCCTCTTTGGATTGTCCATCTGAAAGGCACAACATCATCATCTGATGTTAACCTCATTTTTAAAGCTTGGAATAAAAAAAAGTAAATTTTATAATCACTGCTCAAAATGAATAGCCCACCTGGTTCAAGTGCTAAGCACTCCTGTGTATTTGGGTCCAAAACTTTCCCAGTACTGTAGATGGTGCTCATTTTATTTAGAATCGTGTTCAACTACAAATTAAAGATAATAAACAATGTTAAAAATGGAAGATATACAAAAGAGAATGCTAATGTAGAGATGTCTTTTCAATCATGCAATTTTTTATGCCTCAAAATACAGAAGTTCACATCTTGGCCAAGTATCTTCTTTTATGTAGGGTTGGAATATCTCAGCTAAATTCCCCCATCATCAACTAGCACAGACTGCCTTTATAAGCATGTGATAAATACATGTGGAGTGACTGGAGGAAAAAAACAGATCTACCCAAATCCCAAGAATGTTTCTCACCTACACATGTGCAGAGTAGTGTGTTTCTTGTTCCATTCAGGCTTTACTGAGCATCTACTATGTCTTACACTCTGATAATTATGACATGAACCAGTCACTGGTCTTTAAGAGCCCCACAGACATGCCACAGCGAGTCATGACATCAATGATTACATAAGAGAGTGACAGATGCTACAACTGTCACCAAAAAGGTGTGCCAGGATGGGGGGAGTGGTTGAATTAGTAACTTGGAAATTCAGGAATGGCTTCAAAGAGGGGGCACATTAGAGCTATGTCTTGGAAGAGCAGGATGTCATACCCCTGCTCACTTTCATGCAGAGATGAACCCATTTGGAGGGCTGCATTCAGTCCAAGGATACTGACAAAATGAAGCCAGCAACCAGGACTGGTTAGGGAACTTGAAACCATCATATAAGAAAAAATCAACAGATGGAAGGATGTTTTTGGTTAGAGAAAAAAGCCTCAAATAGTTAAAAAAAAAAAAAAATCTGCCTTCCTTTATTTGAAGACTATTATAGGAGATAGCCATTTGGCTCCAGAAGGCGGTAGAAAGTGGAGGTAAATCGCTTTACGCTCAATGGAGGAAGAATCTTGCCATTACTTAGAGGGACCCACATATGGAAATGATGTTTTAGAAAGAAGTGACTCGCCTATCCCTAAAGTGGTCAGAGCTGGGGTGGTTTAGCAACATTTTAAAGAAGTTGCAGAAGACAGTCAAGAATGAAAGGGGTCAGGGAGGATGAGATGACATATCGGGCTTCTCGAGCTTAGGACTGCTGATATTTTAGACCAGACAACTGTCACTGGGGACTTCCTTGTGCTTTGCAAAGTGTTTAGCAACATCCCTCCTCACTAGAGGCCAATAACACCCTTCAAGTTGTGACAACCAAAAATATCTCCAGACATTGTCAAATGGCCCTGGTGGGCAAAATCACTTGCAGTTGAGAAGCACAGACATGGACTAAGTGCCTGGTCCTCAGGAAGGCGACCTCTGTCACTGCATCTATGGGCCGCAGAGCCCTGACAATCCTAGTTTAACGATGTGTCCTAACATACCAGTGTCCCCCTTCACTCTCAAAGGATCCCAATTTGGAGGATAAATTACGTGACCATCCCACCAAGGCACAGTGCTCTTTCTATTCTGAGCATTGCTAGGTTTGCAGATAAAGTAAGCAGCCCTGGGTGAAACTAATGTTTAAGATTTCCCCAGTACTTCCACTCTTGGGATCAGTGCTAGCACATCACATACTCGTTTGCTCTTCTCTGCCGAGAGCACTGAGGTCCCACTATGCTGAAGGGCCTTCAATTGACGCTTGAGTGTGAGATTCTGAATTTCTTCGAGGGAGTAAGTTTTGGCCATCCGGGACTGTTCTTCATAAAAGGCAGACCATTTGGCCCTGGCTTCATTCTGAAATGACAACAACAAAAAATGAAGTTGAAGTTAGAATGGGACTGTTCAAATAGAAGATACAGGCCAAAGAACATCTGGTGGAACATCTAAGATTTCCTGAGTTATTTAATTCTCTACTTTGCTGAACGTCAAGGTTTAGGTTAAGCGTGACCAAGCCACTCTTGGTCACTCTCTCTTCCTGGCCTTTTGCTTCGTTTTCCCAAGGGTCCTGTCCCCAGAACTGGAAGTGAATTCTCACAGACGATTTATGTTGTGGGGTCCTGGAATGTACGGCCTTAGCACTGTGACGTGG
Source organism: Cephalophus harveyi (assembly GCA_006410635.1). Taxonomy (NCBI): domain Eukaryota; kingdom Metazoa; phylum Chordata; class Mammalia; order Artiodactyla; family Bovidae; genus Cephalophus; species Cephalophus harveyi. The sequence goes on along the minus strand of SJYT01051256.1, from coordinate 4,201 downwards.
GTGAGTCACTCAAGGATTCAATGATAAACACTCTAAAGGGAAAGCCCAGCAGAGCTCAGAGCGCACTTCCTGAGAATACAGCTTCTCCTGGTGATGAGAACCATGAGAAATAACCAGTTTGCAGGAAACTCCATAGTACTGTGATTTACCAGAGATTCTGATCTTGAATTTTGATCCCCAGTTCAAGACTCCCTGAACATGGCCATTTGGCAGCCATGGTGATTATCCACTCACCAGAGAAACCAAGAAGCTGGTAGTGATACCAGGGTTCGCTTGCCCCCCATCTTGACTTCTCCATATGTATCCAATGCAGTCTTCTCTCAGTGTACAAGCTCATTTCCATTTATCAAAGGCTAAAACGAGCAACCCCTTTCTACACTGTACTTCTCTAGACTATAAAAAAGAGGTAGCATATGAGGCACGTAAGAACTCCATTCCTCGAGTCAGACACCTCTAACTAGCTGTGTGACCTTGAGCAAATTACTTAGCCTGAGTCATGTTACCTTATCCATAAAATGAGAGTAATAGTAGAACTCACCTCAAAGGGTTGTTGAAAGGACAAGAAAATTTAACAAATAATAAAATGCCCCTCAGAGTCCCTGATACATCCTAAGCACTAAAAAATGGTAGCTACTTTATCACTTATAGAAAAAAAGTCCTTGTCCTTAAGTTGCTTATTGTTTTATCAAGCAGATAAGATACACATCATTAATGTTTCATTACTGAAACATAAAAGCCTATGATTTCATATAAACTATGAGTGGGGCCAAGCAGTTCCTGTTATAGGGACCAGATTTGGCAAGGACTCCTGGAGGAGGCGGAACTTAAGACAGATCTTAAAGTAGGCAGAAAATAGACCGCTGTAGAGTACTTTGCAAAATAATTTACCTCATTTGATTTTCTTAACTATCCCAAGAGGTAGAAAATTGTTCTATTTCCATTTTTCGTATGTGAAGAAGGAGCTAAGAAAAATGAACAGTAGAGCCGGCAACCAATCGCCAGCGTCTGAATCCTGGATCCTGAGGCGTGCAGACTCTAAGATGGTTCCCAGGATCCCTACTTCCTGGTGGCACACCCGCCTGTGTGTCCCTTCCCTTGAGTGTGAGCAGGACCTATGACTCACTTCCAACAAGGAGAATACAGCAGAAGTGAAGGATATACATGTTTATGTTAGATAAGATTGTTTTGTTTGTTTGTTTTTAGCCACACAGCTTGTGGGATCTTAGTTCCCTAACCAGAGATCAAACTCGTTCCCTCCTGCAGTGGAAGCACAGAGCCCTAACCACTGGACAGCCCGGGAATTTCCAAGGCTATCATTTTTATCTTGTTTGAAGAATCTCCCTTGCTAATACTGATGCAGCAAGACGCTATATTGTGAGCTATCCCATGGCTAGGGCCACGTGGTGAGGAATTCAAGATGGCCTCTGACTGACTGCTACCACTAACCACATTAGCTTGGAAGTGGATTCATCTCCAGTTAAGTTGCAGATGAGACAACGGCTCTAGCCAGGACCTTGATTGTAATCTTGTAAGACTCAGAAGCAGATCCAGCTAAACTACGCCAGGAGATAATAAATGTGTGTTGTTTTGATCTGGTAATCTTTTACTCAATAGATAATCTTTTGTGGTAATCTTTTACACAATAGATAAATAGCAGAGATTCCAAAGCAGGACTCCAGGCATGACTGCATTTTCTAGATTAAGAAATTTTACTTTTATCCTGTGAATACGAGAGAGTCACTTAGGGGTTGCAAGCAGGTGTGTGACATAATGAAAGTGGTTCATGAAAGGTGCAGCAATGGATCATACAAGAGATGAATAGAATAGTCACAGTGAAATGGAAAATGATTTCTCCTTATTGAGCACACACAACCCCTTAGGAACTACTGTTCAATGAATCTGCACAATCTTGTGAGGTAGTTGTGATTGTCTCCAATTCACAAATGAGGCAAATGAAGCACAGAGCAGGTAAGTAATTTTGACTAGGTCACACAGCTATTAACTGGAAGAATCAGGGAATCAACATAGATATGTTTGCCTCTAAAGCTAAATGCTCTTAACCACTGGCTGTATATTGGATTCAACACATTATAGTCTTCTTTGTACCATGTCTGAATGAGAAGGAATGAGCTATGGAAAGAGGAGTTTGGTCTACAGCACAGATTCATTTACATAACCCACCACCCACCTCTCAGCCCCTACCCTTTTTCATCCAATCTAGGATGATTTACAGCAAAATTTCTGGTAAAATTTGATCCCAAATTAAGAGCATTCTTTTATTTTAATCTCCCTTGGAGACAACCCAGAATCCCCAAAAGGCCTCAGTCTTAAAACATTTTTTAAAATTATAATGTATGTGGGAACTTTGAAGATATCTGTTTTATTTATCATTATCATACTAGAAGTGTTATACTTTGTATCACAAAAACATTATGTTGTCTTGAATTTTGGCCCCTGAGGATACACTGTTCCATCTCAAGCTGTTCTTTTTAATCTTTTTTACAATTTATTTCATATTCATACTATAAGGTACCCATGCCTAAATAAAACTGACAGCTAAGCAGTTACACAGAGAATCAAAGTCAGTTCATACATACCAACCAAGTCACTTAGATAATGCTTGACAGCAATATGTAATTTTTGGATTTGAATGATGAATGAATTGAAGCATATACAGTTACTTACATAGCTACAGGGTTCAAAAAGAACTATTACAGGTCAAATAAACAGCATCCCATACTGCCTCTGTGCAAAGGCAGAAGAGCAGCAATTAACACAGCAAATGTTTCTGCAGCCATTGATGGGGGCTTGGGGTCAAGACACACATTACTCAGTACAATCACAGGAAGTTAAAACCCTCTCTGACCCGCTATGTATAACTGTAGTAGATACCATATTCTCATCCTATTGAGAGATGCTTTGTCATTTCAAGGACTGAAAATATAAAATCCTAAATTACACTTTGTGTGTCTCTTAGTTGCTTAGTTGTGTTCAACTCTTTGGGACCACATGGACTGTAACCCACTAGGCTACTCTGTCCGTGGGATTCTCCAGGCAAGAATACTGAAGGAGGTTGCCATTTCCTTCCATTCCAAAAGATATCCTGTTCTTTTTGGCCTTAATGACATGCAAGTTAAATATGATCTCATTATGCTTTTAGATGTTTTCATATGAGCTTCGTCTTAAGTCATAGGTCTTGTGGTCTCTATCCAAATTATGATAGTTTTATTTAAACAATTAAAATGCTTTTGTGATAAGTTATTTGAAATGCAAAAAATCAAAATTTCAACCTTTTTTCTATGCCTCACTATCAACTCCTAGGCTATTCTTTCAGCAGTCTCTAAACCATTTCTTTCCCTGTAGGTATGAGAGTCTTCTGAAGACAGAAGATGAAAAACTGAAAGGAACCTTAACATGTAGGCAGTGACTTGGATCCCAACAAGTTCCCAGGGAACCCTCCACCCTCAGGCCCCATGTATTGGCCCTGTATCCAGACATAGCTCTCAAAACCACATCAGATTTAAAGATGAAAACTGCCTTCATTACTTTCCAAATAGGTCCAGATATGTGCATATTTTTAAAAACACTTATTCTATTCAACAAAGTAAGGGATCTAAATTATAAGAATATGAATTCTATTGCTTTGTCTTGAGAATCAAAATTTTATTTTTCTTTTTACAGATGGGAGGAAGCAATGTGGCTTTCAAACATTTTAATTTTAAAAAAATTTTAGTTTATAGGGAAAAAAAAACTCACTCCTGAAATTAGATCCTGCCCGAAAGTGACCCACCAGATATATATTTGATATATTTCACAATAAAAATATAATATAGTATAAATAACATAGCAAATGTCACAAAAACCTCTACTCAGGTTTTTAAAATGTTAACACTTTATAATAGTTGCTTCAGACATATTTATTTAGTGGTTAGAGTCAATAATATCATATTATATACTCAAAAGTTGCTAAGAGAATACATCTTCAGTCAGTCAGTCAGTTCAGTCGCTCAGTCGTGTCCGACTCTTTGCGACCCCATGAATCGCAGCACGCCAGGCCTCCCTGTTCATCACCATCTCTCGGAGTTCACTCAGACTCACATCCATCGAGTCAGTGATGCCATCCAGCCATCTCATCCTCGGTCGTCCCCTTCTCCTCCTGCCCCCAATCCCTCCCTGCATAAGAGTCTTTTCCAATGAGTCA
>SJYT01051250.1:126127-162532 GCA_006410635.1 Cephalophus harveyi | reverse complement strand
ACCATTTCTGTCCTTTATCGAGCCCATCCTTGCATGAAATGTTCCCTTGGTATCTCTAATTTTCTTGAAGAGATCTCTAGTCTTTCTCATTCTGTTCTTTTCCTCTATTTCTTTGCATTGATCACTGAAGAAGGCTTTCTTATCTCTTCTTGCTATTCTTTGGAACTCTGCATTCAGGTGCTTATATCTTTCCTTTTCTCCTTTGCTTTTCGCGTCTCTTCTTTTCACAGCTATTTGTAAGGCCTCCCCAGACAGCCATTTTGCTTTTTTGCATTTCTTTTCCATGGGGATGGTCTTGATCCCTGTCTCCTGTACAATGTCACGAACCTCATTCCATAGTTCATCAGGCACTCTATCTATCAGATCTAGGCCCTTAAGTCTATTTCTCACTTCCACTGTATAATCATAAGGGATTTGATTTAGGTCATACCTGAATGGTCTAGCGGTTTTTCCTACTTTCTTCAATTTGAATCTGAATTTGGTAATAAGGAGTTCATGATCTGAGCCACAGTCAGCTCCTGGTCTTGTTTTTGTTGACTGTATAGAGCTTCTCCATCTCTACAGCCAGATAATATTTGGAGGCAGGGCCTCTGGTGAGGAAATTAGGTGATGAGGGTGAAGCCCACATCAGTAGGATTACTGCCCTTATAAGCAGTCAGACAGACATCAAATATTTTTCTACCATGGGAAGATACAGTGAAAATTCAGCCATCCACAGCCTGGAAGAGGGCTCTCAGAAGAATATTGTCATGCTGGCACAATGATCTCAGGCTTCCAGAACCATGAGAAACAAATTTCTGTTGTTGATAAACCACTGAGTTTATGATATTTCAGTATAGCAATGACAGTATAGCAGTATAGCAATGAGCTAAGACAACACATTTTATTAAAAATCTGTGAATCATTAAGTGGCACCAAGTAAATCCTTTCAGTTGGACAAAAAGACACAAGGTAAAGAAAGAGTAAGTTTCTCTAAAGTAAGACTGATAATCTTAAAGTAATTAAGTAAAGACATTCTTACTTCTCTCAGAAAAATTTTGTTGGAATGCCTATTGGTACTAGACAGAGCAGGAATCAAATAGATCAAAAGCAACTAAGGCTACAAATGACCTAAGTTCTGGATGACAGACCCCATGATGGTAAAATCCATTATAGATATGAAATAGCTTGATTATTCATAACTGTCAGTTCAGGTAAAAATATCACATAATGACATTTTTATGGCTAAGCAGACAGATAAAAACATCTGTCGTGACTCTTACATTCCTCCTTGTCAGGAGCTTCTTGGTGTGTATGAATGTCCTTTTTTAAAAAGAAATGTATCAAGTTACATATGGGAATTGATTTTCAAAGATACTAATATGATTATCACCCAACTGTATTTCAACTCTGCATCATTTCCCAATGGATGAAATCCTATTTGAAAAGTTTCCATTTCAAACAGTAATGAGGTTAAATGCTGGGGTTCTCAGTGCATGTAGATTTTTCTGACATAACATCTGAATTATGCTGTATGCCTATTCCAGGGATGCCTGTTTCTTTATAGATACTTTTCATTTTTATATACAAAGAAAAAGGAAAAAAACTAACAAGCTATCTAAATAAATGTGGGAGGAAAACTCTTAGCCAATCATTGAAAGAAGATCATTTCCCCTAGGCAACCACAAATTATAGTGAAAAGCAGGATTAATCAAGTGGAAAAAGATGTATACTACATATCTCAGGATTTTTATAGGAATCACACTTCAAAATTAAAAGGAGATATTGTGAAATTGGAAGGAAAGGACAAGATCATAATTTTAAACCATATATTGCTTAATTTCAGTATAATCTTAAAAAGTCTTTGAAAGGCGTGATGGTTAATTTTACATGTCAATTAGGGGCATATTCTTGAATGATATTAACATTTAACTCTGTAAGAAGGCTGCCATCAATCAGTTGAAGGCCTGAATAGAAGAAAAAGACCGGCATTCCTGAAGTTTTTCTATCTACATTAGACCGCTTTCAGACTTCCTCTGCACCTTTGGCTCTCCTGAGTCTTCAGCCTGTCCATTCACGCTGAAGATTTTGGATTCTACGGGCTTTATAATCATGTGAGGCAATTCCTTGTAACAAATGTCCTTTTCTCTTATTTGTCTTAGTCTGCTAGGACTGCCATATCACAATACAACAAAGTAGATGGGTTAAACAACAGAAATTTATATTCTCGCAATTCTGGAGCCTCAAAATACAGGAGCAAGATGCCCACAGGTTTTGTTTCCAGTGAGACTCTTCTTCCTGGTTTGCAGACGGCCCTCTTGTCACTTTTTCCTTACTTGGACTGTTTTCTATATCTGTGCAGAGAGAAAGCTGTCTAGTATCTCTTGCTCTTGTTATAAGGATATTAGTCCTATTGGATTAGAGTTCCACCCTATGACTTCATGTAACCATAAATAACTTCTTAAACCATAAAATCATATTGAGGATTAGGCTCCAATCTATGAATTTTAGGAGGATGTAATTCACTCCATAACAAAAGACATCTGGAAAGAAGTCATATTTTACTATTTTCTGAGACAGTGACAGAAATTTGATCCTAAGAGGAAACATACAAATTTGGGAAACAAATATCGATATTTCATGACCCAATGAGAGGTTTGCTTTTCCAGAAACACTCTTTCCAAATTTTAAAAATTGAAACTCCAGAAACTATGATCTATTCTATGCAGAACATAACTGAAAAAAAAAATTAGCATCATTTTGTTAGGAGATAATTTGCATTTCTTGGGATATCACGAATAGGTATATCAGAAGTTTGATATTGTACACTGTGAGATTATGATGTTCATCTTACGTTGCTTGAAAACCCAGTTCCTTTTATCTGGAAAGGTAGAAAAATGACACTGTAGTAATAATGAGAGAAGATTATGAAGAAAATGGACATAGCATCTGTGAAGGGAAACTTGATATTTAGAAAAACTTTTCTGAGTTAATATCTTGACTGGTTGTAAATTAAATGCTTAATTTAAATATTCTTTTTAAAGTTAAAGAATTGTGTTTTTTTCATCCAAAGAAAATGTCATGACCTTGCATAAAAACCGTTTTAATTGTAGGTATTTGTTGAGGCTAGTTAGCTTGAACATTACAATGAACTATAAACCAATCAGCTCAAACCATAAAATTCACTCACCTCAAATTATTCTGGAGGAGCTACACTAACAATTCTTATACTATTTCTGAGAGTAAATTCATTTTAAATGAGTAAATATATTTTAAATTTCATCTTTATAATGGTAAACACAAGCTTACCTATCTTATCTGCTACATTTTTCTAAGACAGAAGCTTTACTATTTTATTGTGTGACTGTCTCTAGTCAGAGTAATTAGGAAAGGAAAATAAACAGCATCCAAATTGGAAAGGAGGAAGTAAAATTGTCCCTATTCGCAAACTACATGATCTTATATACAGAAAATTCTAAAGATTCACAAAAAATATTTGAATTAGAAAAGAAAATCAGTCAAGGTGCAAGATACCAAATTAATATACGAAAATCAGTTACACTAATAAAAAACTATATAAAAAGGAAATTAGAGTCTGTGGGAGAAGGCGAGGGTGGTATGATTTGAGAGAATAGCACTGAAGCATGTATATTGCTATATGTGAAATAGATCACCAGTCCAGGCTCGATGCATGAGACAGGGTGCTCAGGGCTGGTGCACTGGGATGACCCTGAGGGATGGGCTGGGGAGGGAGGTGGGAGGGGGGTTCAGGATGGGGAACACATGTACACCCATGGCTGATTCATGTGAATGTATGGCAAAACCCACTACAATACTGTAAAGTAATTAGCCTTCAATTAAAATAAATAAATTAATTTAAAAAAAGGAAATTAGGAAAACACTATCATTTACAATAGCATCAAAAAGATCAAAATACTTAGGAATAAGCCTAAGTCAATGAAGCACTGTACACTGAAAGCTATGAAACACTGCTGAAAGAAATTAAAGACACAAATGGAAAAACATCTCATATTCATGAACTGAAAGACTTAATATTGTTAAAATGTCCACACTGCTCAAAGTGACCTACAGATTCAATGCATACCTATCAAGAGTCCAGTGGAATTTTTTATAGAAATAGAAAAAAAAATCTTAAAATTCACACTGAAGCACAAAAGACTCTAAGCAGCAAGATCGATCTTAAAAAAGAACACAGCTGGAGTCTTTAATGTAGGAACTATGTCTCAAGAATTAGGTTCCTTCAAGTAACTGTTTTACTATCTGAAAGAAATAGATATGGAGAGGGAAGTTATTTTATTTTTATAAGTTACAGCCTATTTCTCTTACATGTACCAGTGGGGATCTGGCTTGCTTTGCCACCCTACTTTGGATTCAGTCAGTATCTCTATTACAAGAAACAGTTTGGTTTTCCTGAAAAATGTCAGAGGGCATCCTACAACTTCTCCATCTATAGTAACATGCAACTGAAATTAAGTTGTTGAAAAGTAATTAGACTCCAAGGATACATAGATAATCTAGAGCCAACCTAATCACTTTTCGACTTTGCTTTACATTGATTCACGGTTCAATGTCTGCTGATTTTCTGTGATGTTGAAACTCTATGGCATAGTGAGAGGCAGAGAAATTTCTGTGCTTTTTTTGCCCTTGGTGGTTCCTCATGCTTGTATCCAGCACTATCTTATTTGTATCTATTCCCTCTTCTGAAAGTTACCTTGCCTGTCCCATCCTCAAGACATCTCCACAGAGACTGTCCATATTTTATTTCCTCCTTGTCTCCCTAACTATAGACTCAAGCACTGAACCACAAGAATCACTACTGTTGCCTTGTACCTAGGCATCATGTTTATATTTTTATAACTGTAACTTCATCTTGGTTTATAGGAGTTTACCGTGTATATGCAAATTTCCCCCCATGTCATGCTAGGACTACATAGATAGGAACAGGAATTTATATACATGGGAAGAAGATAAGGTAAAACTAATTCTCACATTTAACTTCATAAAATGATTTAAAAAGAGGATCTTTAGCCTTGTGTAAATATTGCCTGGATTAAGAAATAATTATAAAATTATTATGTACTCTGCAGTTGCTAAGTGTCATAACATTTGATAAAACTACAATTGAATTAAATAAGCACTTTTTCTCCGATTATGCAGGGCTATTTGAAATGTATTGCTTCTAGAATAGTAAAATTAATATTAAACTCCAGAATTATATACTGCTGCTGCTGCTGCTGCTGCTAAATCGCTTCAGTCATGTCTCTGTGCGACCCCACAGACTGCAGCCCATTGGGCTCCACCATCCCTGGGATTCTCCAGGCAAGAACACTGGAGTGGGTTGCCATTTCCTTCTCCAATGCATGAAAATGAAAAGTGAAAGTGAAGTCGCTCAGTCATGTCTGACTCAGCGACCCCATGGACTACAGCCCACCAGGCTCCTCCGTCCATGGGAGTTTCCAGGCAAGAGTACTGGAGTGGGGTGCCATTGCCTTCTCCAGAATTATATACTACTCTTACATAATGATTTAAAAACATTCATGCACTAAATTATGCACAAAAGAAACCAATCAGAGTTAAAAAAAAAACAAATTTAGCAAAGTTGCAGGGACATCACACATAACATATCCAATGTATATAGATATATATAAATTCCATTTACAACAGCATCCAAAGGAATAAACAAGCTAGAAATAAATTTAATAAGACAGGTGAAAGAGTTGTACACTGAAGACTGTAAAACATTGCTAAAACTATGAAAAAATTAAGGAAGATCTCAATAAATGAAAAGATATCCTATGCTTTAGATTGGAAGAATTAGTATTATTAAGATGTGGCAATACTACCAAAAACTACCTACTGATTCTATCAAAATCCTAATGGCTTTATTTCCCAAAATGGAAAAGCTGTTTCTCAAATTAATGTGAAATACAGAGGGTCATGAACTGGCAAAACAATCCTGAAAAAGAACAAAGTCAGAATGCTCACACGTTCCAATTTTGAAACTTACTGCAAAGCTATAGTAATCAAAACAGTGTGGTATTGACATAAGGATAATGGAATATAATTGAGAATTCAAAATTAGCTGATGTATCTAAGCCCAGTTGCTTTTTGACAAGAATGCCAAGACCATTCAATAGTAGAGAATAGTCTATTCAACAAATGGTTCTGGAACAATTCTATAGCCACATGTAAAATAATAAAGTTAGAACTCTACCAAACACCACAAAAATAAACTCACAATGAAGCAAAGATTACATATAAGAATTAAAACAATAAAATTAGAAGAAAACATTAAGAGTATTAATAAATCTTCAGGAACTTTAGTTTGGCAATGGACTCTTAGATATAACATCAAAAACATGAGCAACAAAATAAAAACTAGACAAATTAGACTTCTTCAAAATTAAAAACTTTTGTATATCAAACTACATTATCAAGGAAGTGAAAAGACAGCCTACAGAATGCGAGAAAATTTTGGCAAATCATATATTTGGTACCCAGAATATATAAAGACTTTTACAACTCAACAACAAAAGGCAAACAACCAAGTACTTAAATAAACATTTCTCCAAAGACATACAGATGGTGAATAAGCACATGAAAAAATGCTCAGTATCATTATCCATCAGGGAAATGTAAGTCAAAACCCCAGTAAAATATAACTTAACACCCACTAAGACAGATAATATATAATAAATAGTAGTCAGGGTGTGGAAAAATTTGAACCCTCGTACACTGCTGGTAGGAATGGGGCTATTGTGTAAAAAGTTTGGTAGTTCCTCAAAAAGTTAAGCATAGAACTGCCATAAGAACCAGCAGTTCCCCTCCTATGCATATGCCCCAGAGAATTGAAAAAAACAGGTACTCAAAACAAATACTCATAAACGAATGTTCATACACATTCATAAGAACCAAAAGGTACAAACAATCCAAATGTCCATCAATAGATGAATGGATACAAAAATTAATATATATGTAAAATAGAACATTTTTCAGCCATAAAAAGAGTGTAACGATGATGCATGCTACAGTCTGAATGAGTCCTTAAAATAATTATGCTGTGAAAGTGAAAGAAGCCAGACACAGAAGGTTACATGTTGTATAATTCTATTTATATGAAATATTCAGACTAGGTAAATCCATAGGGAAAAGAGCAGATTGGAGGTTGCCAGGGACTGAGGAAAGAAGGATAGAGGAGTAACTGCTTAATGGATATAGGTTTTTATTTGTAGATAATAAAAATATTTTGGAAGTAGATAGAGGTGGTGGCACACATTGCTTTGAATGAACTGAATGCCATTAAATTGTTCACTTCAAAATGGTTAATTTTATGATCTGAGAATTTCAAATTAATTAGGAAAAAATGAAAAGATAATACACCTGTCCATTGCATATTGCATAATTTGCATTTCAAAACTCCTAATTTTATCACTTTTCTGGGTTGTAATTTAATGAATCTATTGCATAACTCAATGTGAAAGGATGAGAAAATGGATTTGTTTATTCTTGTCTGTTTTGTGAGTTTTCCTATGGATTTTAATTGATTTTATTTTAGTAGGAGAGTTACTTAGAATCAGACATTTTCTTTGGAGAAGAATGTACTTAAATTATACTTTAGTACTTTAAAGTATAACTTTGAAATAACTTTTAAAGTTCATCTTAATTTTAGTTACTGATCAGTTTATAACTATAATGTTTCTGTAATTTTTAGAAAATTCTATCAGGAAAATACTATATATGATACTTGGAAATTAAAGTATTGTCCACCAGAGGGCTCTCATTTTTCTTCTACTCTGCTTTTCAAAAAAAAAAAAAAAGTCATATTTTAATAATTATAGCTTATACACCTGTGAGTAAATCAAGTAAATATCCTAAGTGTCTGTAGAAGATCGTTAAACAGTAAACTTAAATTTATTATGACAGAGATGCAAACAAAGCATACTTTATAAACACATGCTCATGTTTTCTACATTTCTCCATCAAAATTTCTGTGAAAGGGAATTAATACAATGAACTATTATGAGTTGAACAGAGAGAATGAAACAAATGCTCCTTTAAAATTCACAGAGCACAACCTCCAGAATAACTAAGTGTATTGTTAATTCTAGATACTAATCTTTACCAAGATGGATGAAAATTACTTCAACTATATTTGGAAACAGTGTCTTAATGTGAAAATTGATAAACTGAGTTTATATTTTAAAATAATTTTATTGCACTTATATTATGTATGGTGGATGTGCTGGTGTCTAAGATATAGTTGCTTTTCTTGAGAAGCTCAGTCCATAATGTGAAACAGGCCTCTCAATAAATAACAACCATATACTTGAACTTCTATGAAGAAGTGTGCCAATCAAATGACTATCTTTAATTCTCAGGGAGAAGTGAAGGCTGGGAATGTTATATACGTCGAGGAAGTCCCTCAAGAAAATCTTAACTCTTCCCTCATTCCAGGTTGACAACCACTGTGGCAAGTGAAACTGTAGAAAGAGAACTTGCCTACCCAGGAGAATCAGGGAAATTTCCTAAACCAGAAATTGAAGATATGAGTTTAATCTGAGAAGCTCTCAAAGTAGAGGGAGGTGAAATAAAAAGCAGGAGGGGCAATCCAAATAGAAGGGAAAGAGTGATCAAAGTTCTGGGGATTAAAAAATTAACAAAATACACAAAAAAGCCTATGACATCATCAGAGATCAGGGACATTGATCTGGGTGCTTGGGGAATGGAATAGGCTGCAGTGAATGATACGAGTTAAGAGTGAGTTTGAAAATCACATTTTGAAAAGCCTTGAATAAAGAGTTTTGAAAAGCCTTGAATAAAGCTTTCATCTTGTAGGAAATTTGGAAGCAGAGATTGTTTTTAAGCAGGATAATGACTTGAACAGATTGTTAATTTAGTTGTTGAATTTTAATAGGTCAGGGGAGCAAATTAAGGGTATAGAAGAGCAGAAACCGGAGAAGGCAATGGCACCCCACTCCAGTACTCTTGCCTGGAAAATCCCATGGACAGAGAAGCCTGGTAGGCTGCAGTCCATGGGGTCGTGAAGAGTCAGACACGACTGAGCAACTTCACTTTCACTTTTCACTTTCATGCATTGGAGAAGGAAATGGCAACCCACTCCAGTGTTCTTGCCTGGAGAATCCCAGGAACGGGGGAGCCTGGTGGGCTGCCGTCTATGGGGCTGCACAGAATCGGACACGATTGAAGTAACTTAGCAGCAGCAGCAGCAAGAGCAGAAACAGCAAAATGTGAGAAAGTCTAATTAAGGGATAATTATTTAAGCACTGAGTAGATTAGGGCCTTAATCAAGGTTGGACCAGTGTGGATGGTGAAAAGATGATTCAATAAAATATTAACATCACTAAAGAAACATTTCAACAAGCTTCAAGCCAACCATGTAAGTCTGTCTCTCTATGACCCTGAGCTTGGCTAGAGCTTTATGGAATGCATGCCAGAACTTTCTGAAAACTGTGACATAGATTTGTGAGGTAAAGAGAGAAATGACCAATCCCCAATGATATGTTACTATTCTCTCTTCAACCAACCAAGTGATACCCTGTTTTATTGGAGGAACATTTCTTCTCTTTTGGAAATGATGAGGTGGGACTTGTAAAAGAGCAGGAAAGTATCCCTTTAGGATGGAGAGCTCATAGCATACTTACGAGCAGAAGAGAGGAGCTAGCAGAAAGTGGTTGATGGTGACGGACCAAAAAACAGATCTCATTCATAGAGTCTCTTCCTGTAACTATAGTAACATTTAAACTTGTTAGCTAATAGTACTGAGAACTCACTATATTTCATGCACTATTCTAAACTAGGTACTTTACATTTACTAACATTAAATTCCACAGTAATTTAATTTGGGCTAAATTTCATTATCATTATGTCCATTGTGCAGATCAAAAGAAAAAACGAAGAAAATGAGGCAATGACCGACAACATAACTTGGCAAGCATATGCAGTCAATGAGAGCAAAGTCAGGATTTTAATTCAGGCAAGGTGGATATAGAGGCCATCCTCCGAAATACTACTCTATCCTGTCTCACCCTCTGGCAGGAAGTTCTGTAGGATGGGAAAGGAGGAAATCCTGACCTCTACTCACCAACTTTTTGGTTTAAAACTAAAAAGAAAAGGTAGAATCTGTAGAGTTCATACCTAAAAGCTGATTTGAGCAGGATGTGCCTATCTATACTAATTACTATAAATAATCTGAAATTTATGCAACTATGGGATATGGCTGACCAGAGAATAGAAATTAAAGCTGTAATATCTTTGACCCTGAATGACTAAGCACATATAAAAGCTAAGCAGCTCTAAACCTAAGTAACTGAGCTGACACGCACACCACACATTGTTAGTGCTTGTTTGCTACTCCCAGTGTGGGAAAAGGGACAATTAGGAAGCTTTGAATGCTCAGGCCCCTCAGGAAAGGAATACTACATGTGTGCATGCTTCTGGCTTGTATCTTCTGAATCATTAGTAGTTTGATGTTGGGTAAGGACTATGATTCATGTGAGTCTGTTTTGACAATTCTATCTTTTATGGCAACTTGCTATGGAAAGTAAAGAGCACGGTGGTGGGTGTCTTGGCTTTGAACATTGCTATTATTTAACCTATTACAGTACAGAATTTAGTGTACTACCAACTTATGTACTCCCATAGAGATAATCAAGCATGTCAACAATTCCCAGATTTATATCTATGAGTCAGATTTCTTTATAGTTTGGTAGAATGCAGAATACAAAACTGGGGCCAGTGGAAACTGTCAGTATTAATAAAAATAAAAACAGCTAATGTTATTGGGCAATTACTTTTTGCTTATTACCTTCACTGGTAACTTGTTTACTTCCCATAACAAAATTCTGAGGTCAGTACCATTTTTATTGCTGTTTATCAATGAAAAAACATAATAAGTGTGGCTCAATCACTGTACTCCGTCTGACACAATGTGCCCTTCCCACAGAGGAGTGAGGAGTATGGAAAGAAGCACTCACCTCTTCCCTTAGAAGTAACTCAGGAATCTGCCTTGGTTCTATTCTTTTTGGTCAAACCCTATGACTGGACTGGTCTGCTAAGTCTGACATCACACTGTAAGACAGACTGGATGGCTTAAAGAGAAGAAATTTATTTATCATCATTCTGGAAGCTAGAAGTCCACAATCAAGGTGCTTTCACATGACTGATTTTGGGTGAAGTTCTTTCCCTGGCTTCTAGACCTCTTGCTAGGTCTTCATATGGCCTCTGTTTTTTCAAAGAGAGAGAAGGATCTCTGGTATCTCTTCCTCTTTTTATAAAGTCACCAATCCTATTGCATTAGGACTCACTCTAACGGCCTTGTGCATTCTCAGTCACTCAGTTGCAGCCGACTCACCGTGACACTATGGACTGTAGCCCACCAGGTTCCTCTGTCCATGAGATTAACCCAGAAAGAATACTGGAGTGGGTTGCCATTTCCTACTACAAGGGATCTTCCCAACCCAGGATTGGACCCGCATCTCCTGCATCGACAGGCAGATTCTTTACCACTAGTGCCAGAATTAACCTTAATTATGTCCTTAAAGGCCCCATCTCCAAATACACTCACACTGGGGCTCAATACATGAATTTAGAAGGATGCAGTTCAGACCATGACAATGATTCCTGTATCTTTCTGTTGATCCATGGTTATTTTTCCAGTACTGTCTCTGCCCACTAAACTCTCACCTTCTAATCCTTCAGGAAAAAATTTCCCTCTTGCCTTGACTTCAACTTCATAGGACTCACAGAAGTAAGATTACATTTCTCCCTTTCCCTGCTGAGACCGAAGTAATCAGAGACTTGCTTCTAACTGTACTCCCTTCTGGCCTTCAGTCTCTGTCTCTCCAGTAAATTTCTCACATGAGCATCACAATTATCCTCCTAAAAATTAATTGTTCTCTCAATTAAATAGGCAACAAAATAAAAATTCTTAAGCATGAATTTGCAGTCTTGCCCAATCTACTTTCCTTGCTTTATCATTCTGCCTTTCAGTCAGTATCTAAATGCCACTCTCAGGGAACCTGTCACTGTGCTTTCTGCTATTCAGTACTCTGGACTTCCCTGGTGGCTCAGATGGTAAAGCGTCTGCCTACAATGCAGGGGACCCGGGTTCAACCCCTGGGTCAGAAAGATCTCCTGGAGAAGGAAGTGGCAGATAAAGTGCCTTCCTCACACAAAACCCAGAAGAAGTCATATCAAGAACTGGGATGCAGGGCCTCTGAGTTTGTCAAGGACTCTTGTGCTTCCATCTTTATACCCTACGGCCCTCTATACTGCCCTGCTGCCATGGGACTCCAGCTACCATTGTTTTTTTTTTTTTGATGGCAAATTGAAAAAACTTCAAGAAGTCCACTAAAACAATTCTGATTATATCTAACTGGCCAGTGCATAATTATATGACTGATCCAAGCATCAAGAAGGGTGAGAAACACAGTCTTTTATCTGGGCACAGTGCCACACTGAATAAATCAGATATTCCTATTAAAGGGAGAGAATGGATATTTGGGTATTGCTAGAAGTATACAGACCTTTCCCAAAAAAGAGAAATGCAAAAAGGCAAAATGGTTGTCTGAGGAGGCCCTACAAGTAGCTGAGAAAAGAAGAGAGTTGGACCATAAAGAAAGCTGAGCGCTGAAGAATTGATGCTTTTGAACTGTGGTGCTGGAGAACACTCTTGAGAGTCCTTTGGACTGCAAGGAGATCAAAACAGTCACTCCTAAAGGAAATCAGTCCTGACTATTCACTGGAAGGACTGATGATAAAGCTGAAACTCCAATACCTTGGCCACCTGATGCAAAGAGCTGACTCATTGGGAAAGACCCTGATGCTGGGAAATATTGAAAACGGGAGGAGAAGGGGATGACAGAGGATGAGATGGTTGGATGGCATTACTGACTCGATGGACATGAGTTTGAGTAAACTCCAGGAGTTGGTGATGGACAAGGAAACCTGGTGTGCTGCAGTCCATGGGGTTGCAAAGAGTTGGACACAACTGAGTGACAGAATTGAACTGAAAGGCTGAAGAGAAAAGGAAAAATATACTCATCTGAATGCAGAGTTCTAGAGAACAGCAAGGAGAGATAAGAAAGCCTTCCTGAGTGACCAATGCAAAGAAACAGAAGAAAACAACAGAATGGGAAAGACTAGAGATCTCTTCAAGAAAATTAGAGATACCAAGGGAATATTTCATGCAAACATTGACACAATAAATGAGAGAAACAGTAGGGACCTAACAGAAGCAGAAGATATTAAGAAGAGGTGGCAAGAATACACAGAAGAACTGTACAAAAAAGAGCTTAATGACCCAGATAACCATGACGGTATGATCACTCACCTAGAGCCAGACATCCTGGAATGTGAAGTCAAGTGGGCCTTAGGAAGCATCACTACAAACAAAGCTAGTGGAGGTGATGGAATTCCAGCTAAGCTATTTCAAATCCTAAAGGATGATGCTGTGAAAGTATTGCACTCAATATGCCAGCAATTTTGGAAAACTCAGCAGTGGCCATAGGACTGGAAAGGTTAATTATCATTCCAATCCCAAAGAAAGGCCAAAGAATGTTCAAACTACCACACAATTGCACTCAATTCACATGCTATCTAAGTAATGCTCAAAATTCTCCAAGCTAGACTTGAGTAGTATGTGAACCAAGAACTTCCAGATGTTCAAGCTGGATTTACAAAGGACAGAGGAACCAGAGATCAAATTGCCAACATCTGCTGGATCATCAAAAAAGCAAGAGAGTTCCAGAAAAACATCTACTGCTGCCTTATTGACTATACCAAAGCCTTTGACTGTGTGGATCACAACAAACTGTGGAAAATTCTTAAAGAGATGGGAATTGATCACTTGACCTGCCTCTTGAGAAATCTGTATGCATGGCACGAAGCAACAGTTAGAACTGGACATGGAACAACAGACTGGTTCCAAATCAGGAAAGGAGTACATCAAGGCTGTATATTATCACCCTGCTTATTTAACTTCTATGCAGAGTACATCATGCTGGATGAAGCACAAGCTGGAACCAAGATTGCCAGGAGAAATATCAATAACCTCAGATATGCAGATGACACCACCCTTATGGCAGAAAGTGAAGAGGAACTAAAGAGCCCCTTAATGAAAGTGAAAGAGGAGAGTGAAAAAGCTGGCTTAAAATTCAACATTCAGAAAATGAAGATCATGGCATCTGGTCCCATCACTTCATGGCAAATAGATGAGGCAACAATGGAAACAGTGAGAGACTTTATTTTCTTGGGCTCCAAAATCACTGCAGCTGGTGACTGCAGCCATAAAATTGAAAGATGCCTACTCCTTGTAAGAAAAGCTATAACAAATCTAGACAGGATATTAAGTAGCAGAGACATTACTTTGCCAACAAAGGCCCATCTAGTCAAAGCTATGGTTTTTCCAATAGTCATGTATGGATGTGAGAGTTGGACCATAAAGAAGTTGAGTGCTGAAGAATTGATGATTATGAACTGTGGTCTTGGAGAGGATTGTTTAGAGTTCCTTGGTCTGCATGGAGATCCAACCAGTCAATCCTAAAGGAAATCAGTCCTGATTATTCATTGGAAAGACTGATTTTGAAGCTGAAGCTCCAATACTCTGGCCACCTGATGCAATGAACTGACCCACTGGCAAAGTCTCTGATGCTGGGAAAGACTGAAGGCAGGAGGAGAAGGAGATGACAGAAGCTGAGATGGCTGGATGGCATCACCGACTCAATGAACATAAATTTGAGCAAACTCCAGGAGTTGGTGATGGACAGGGAAACCTGGCATGCTGCAGTCCATAGGGTCTCAAAGAGTTGGACATGACTGAGTGACTGAACTGAACTGAGAAGTACATATATACTTCTTTAACCAAAATAAAAGATTTTAAAAATCTGTATCTGAAATGAAAATGGATTGCAAAGTGACCTTTTAGGTATAACTGATCTGAAGTTGAACTGTTTATATTCAATTAAATTATAACTTAAATAATCACGTATTCAAATGAAAAAAAAAAAAACTGTTGAATAAAAGTCAAAGTTTAGCCAATGACACAAATACCTGTCTCTCTCTCCTGCACCTATTGACCTCTGTCACTTCCAGACAAGCTATCCAGCCACATTCCCATCCATTTACTTTATGTCCTAGGACTATTTTCCTGAGAACTCTCCTCCACAACACTTTTTCTTGGCCTATATTGCCTTTCCACTCTTGAAATGCTTACATGTATATTTAAAGCAGCTTGCCCAGACAGATTTGGGGTGATTAAAATTCATATTTGATGAACAGCAATGGAACTAATTACTCATGTCTTTGGGGAAGGGCCTGAAATAAATCTCCTAGAATACATCAAAGTAGGGGTTGTAGGGAAGGTGAAAATAAAATAATAGGAGCAGAGCCTTGGCAAATGACTACAAACTCTTGGACTGGTAAGAATGCTGTCTTGAGAGGGAAGGACAAGAGAAGATTTCCAAGTGTGAAAACTGTAACTACAATGCATTTCAGTTTCACTCTGAGTTCCCTCAGAAACACTAGTATTTTTCTTCCTACATATAAGTCTGGATAAATCTGATTAAGAAACATGTATGGTTGCAATATAAATCAATGTGAACGCTTTCTAAGGAAAAAAAATAGGTAACAAGTAGACTGCCTGTTTAAAAAGTTAAATTCTCTGTAATTATCCCAGGTATATTTGGGATTATCCAAGATTGTCTATCCTCATTATCTCTTAATATCTCCACTAAACATTTTCAAATTGAAAATTAAAGTATCTTTTCCCTCTTATCAATAACTTTGAATTATAACCAACTGGTTAAATTTTCTTAATATCAGCTATAGTACTAAAACTTCTTTTTAAAGAGAGAAAGGTTAAACTAATATTTGAGACTCTTTTCTAATCACAGCAGATTAAACTTATGAGTTTTTCTCCAATAACTTCAAAAACTACATTAAAATTACAGCAAATAAAAAATTTAAAGCATAAATCCATGAGAGCATGGAAGATGAGAGGAAATTCAAGATAAAAATCACTAAATTTTAGAAGCTGCAAAGGGACCTCATGAATGGTAACTGACTTGGCAGAGTGTGCAAAGTTCAGTCGCTCAGTCGTGTCCTACTCTTTGCAACCCCATGGAATGCAGCACACCAGGCTTCCCTGTCCATAACCAATTCTAGGGCTTACTCAAACTCAATGAAGAGGCAGAGCCAAAGCAAAAACAACACCCAGTTGTGGATGTGACTGGTGATGGCAATAAAGTCCAATGCTGTAAAAAGCAATATTGCATAGGCACCTGGAATGTTAAGTCCATGAATCAAGGCAAATTGGAAGTTATCAAACAGGAGATAGCAAGACTTAATATTGACATTTTAGGAATCAGTGAACTAAAATGGACTGGAACAGTTGAATTTAACTCAGATGACCATTATATCTACTACTGTGGGCAAGAATCCCTTAGAAGAAATGGAGTAGCCATCACATTCAACAAGGGAATCGAAAATGCAGTACTTGGGTGTAATCTCAAAAACAACAGAATGATCTCTGTTCATTTCCAAGGCAAACCATTCAATATCACAGTAATCCAAGTAATCCACAGTAAACCATTCAATATCACAGTTATTCAATATCAGAGTAAACCATTCAATATCACCAGTAATGCTGAAGAAACTGAAGCTGAACGGTTCTATGAAGACCTACAAGACCTTCTAGAACTAACACCCAAAAAAGATGTCCTTTTGATTAAAGGGGACTGTATGAAAAAAGTAGGAAGCCAAGAGATACCTGGAGTACAGACAAATTTGGCCTTAGAGTACAGAATGAAGGAGGGCAAAGGCTAACAGAGTTTTACCAAGAGAACACAATGGTCATATCAAACACCCTCTTCCAACAACACAAGAGAAGACTCTACACATGGACATCACCAGATGGTCAATACCGAAATCAGATTGATTTTATTCTTTGCAGCCAAAGATGGAGAAGATCTATACAGTTGGCAAAAACAAGACTAGGAGCTGACTGTGGCTCAGATCATGAACTCTGTATTGCCAAATTCAGACTTAAATTAAAGAAAGTAGGGAAAACCACTAGATCATTCAAGTATGACCTAAGTCAAATTTCTTACAATTATACAGTAGAAGTGACAAATAGATTCAAGGGATTAGATCTGATAGACAGAGTGCCTGATGAACTATGGACAGAAGTTTGTGACATTGTACAAGAGGCAATGGTCAAGACCATCCCCAAGAAAAAGAAATACAAAAAAAGCAAAATGGTTGTCTGAGGAGGCCTTACAAATAGGTGAGAAAAGAAGAGAAGCTAAACACAAAGGAGAAAAGGAAATATATACCCATATGAGTGCAGAGTTCCAAAGAATAGCAAGGAGAGATAAGAAAGCCTTCCTCAGTGATCAATGCAAAGATATAGAGGAAAACAATAGAATGGGAAAGACTAGAGATCTCTTCAAGAAGATTAGAGATACCAAGGGAACATTTCATACAAAGATGGGCTTGATAAAGGACAGAAATGGTATGGACCTACTGTGGTGTTGAAGAAGACTCTTGAGAGTCCCTTGGACTGCAAGAAGATCCAACCAGTCCATTCTAAAGGAGATCAGCCCTGGGATTTCTTTGGAAGGACTGATGCTAAAGCTGAAACTCCAGTACTTTGGCCACCTCATGCGAAGAGTTGACTCACTGAAAAGACTCTGATGCTGGGAGGGATTGGGAACAGGAGGAAAAGGGGATGACAGAGGATGAGATGGCTGGGTAGCATCACCGACTCGAAGAACATGGGTTTGGGTGAACTCTGGGAATTGGTGATGGACAGGGAGGCCTGGCATGCTGCAATTCATGGGGTTGCAAAGAGTCAGACATGACTGAGCAACTGAACTGAACTGAACAGAAGCAGAAGATATTAAGAAGAGGTGGCAAGAGTACACAGAAGAACTGTACAAAAAATATCTTCACAACCCAGATAACAACGATGGTGTGATCATTCACCCAGAGCCAGACATCCTGGAATGTGAAGTCAAGTGGGCCTTAGGAAGCATCACTACAAACAAAGCTAGTGGAGGTGATGGAATTCCAGTTGATCTATTTCAAATCCTGAAAGATGATGCTGTGAAAGTGCTGCACTCAATATGCCAGCAAATTTGGAAAACTCAGAAGTGGCCACAGGACTGGAAAAGATCAGTTTTCATTTCAATCCCAAAGAAAGGCAATGCCAAAGAGTGTGGAAAGGTGATGTCTAAATGCCCATGGGAGGAAATAGTAATAGAAAAGGTTCAAGCCTGGAGGGACCTGGTGTCCCTGAGGGTAAGAGGAAAGACACAGAATTCACAGCATCTTGGGTTACACAGAGAAGTTAGATTCCAGAAACCTTTTCACAACATGCACCTCTATAACCCGCTCTGACTGCAGCAGAAGATTGAGATCTGCTCCTTGGAGGAAGTCCACAAAAGAGCTTCTGTGTACAAAGAGGTGAACAACAGCACTAACATTCAGGCCCACTGGGCCCAGAAACAGGGGAAATACTGCAGATCAGTCTGAGAAAGTCAACACAGAACTCCCTTCTCCATTTTGTCCCAAGTTCAGGAGCAGGCCTCATAGGAGAAGTTAATCACAGGAGACACTGACTTGCTAAGAGACAGATCTGACATTTGTGTAACTGCTCACAAAACAGATGGACCTAGCTCTACTGCCTTCCATGAGGTAAACCAGTTGACAAAAGTCCTTCCCCTACCAATAGTTTCAAATCAAATTTCTAAAAGCCTCCTTCTTTAACACCAAAGGGAAGTCAAGATCTCCAGACCCATTAGGAAATCCTTCCCATGAAAATAAAAGATGGGTCAACCTAACAGAGGAAAATGTGGTAAGAATACAGAAGGAGAAACAAAGGAAAATAAAACTAAAAAACAATATAATCATACAAAGGGGGAAAAAGGAAATATTAGTTTCCTGAAAAGGAAAAAGTAATTTAAGAAAATAAAAAAAGAATAAATAAAAAAGAATTCTTAGTAATATGTGGCAGATTATAAATGTCTACAAATTCTTTGCCATTTCCTTCATTGACGGGGGAGGGGTTGGCCTTATTGGGCCAATGAAATGTAGTGGGAGTGATATTTGGACTTCTGCAGTTAAGTCATAAAGGTGGATTCCTACAGAATCCTGGCACAACCTTTGGGCACCCACAGTTACCGTGTAGGATATCTCACTACGCTTAAAGCACCATGTTCAAGAGGCTACAAGCAGACACACTAGTGGACATTTGACTTCCTGCTGATGCTCCAGGCATGTGAGTAAAACTATTTTAGACCATTCAGACCAGCACATCTAACCATTTAATACAAGTAACCTCCATCAATATCACTTGGAACAACTAAGCGCTGCCTAAATTCTTGGCCCACAAAATTATGAGATATACTAGGCATACTTCATTTTATTGCACTTTACTTTTTTGCACTTCACAGATACTGCGTTTTTTCACACATTGAAGATTTGCAGCAGCCATATGTCAAGCAAGTCTACTGGCAGCCTTTTCTCAACAGCATTAATTCACTCCGTGTCTCTGTGGAAGCGACTGCTTTATTGTCCTTACGGATAAAGTT
Source organism: Cephalophus harveyi (assembly GCA_006410635.1). Classification (NCBI taxonomy): domain Eukaryota; kingdom Metazoa; phylum Chordata; class Mammalia; order Artiodactyla; family Bovidae; genus Cephalophus; species Cephalophus harveyi. The sequence continues at coordinate 142,922 of SJYT01051250.1, read as the reverse complement.
GTAGTGGTCTGGATCAAATCAGCCACTACATTCCCTAAAGCCAAAGCCTAATCCAGAGCAAGGACCTAGATAACTCTTTCCAATTCTGTGAAGAGTGCAAAATATACAGAAATTTGAAGCTAGCAACATTGATTCTTTTAAGGAAAGAAATCATCACCAGAACATAAAAAAGTAAAGTGAGACAGCAAGTGCTGATGTAAAAGCTGCAACAAGTTATTGAGATCTAGCTAAAATAATTAATGAAGGTGATACACTTAAACAGATTCTCAGTGTAGATGAATCTGTCTTCTACTGGAAGAAGATGCCATCCAGGATTTTCATAGCTACAGAGGAAAAGTCAATGCCTGGCTTCAAAGGACAGGCTGACTCTCCTTTTAGAGGCTGATGCAACTGGTGTTTTAAGATGAAGGCAATGCTCATTTACTATTTTACAAATCCTACGGACCTTAATGATGATGCTAAATTCACTCTGGCTGTGCTCTATAAGTGGAACAAAAACCCCTAAGTGACAGCACATCTGCTTACAACATGGTTTACTGAATATTCCAAGCCTACTGTTGAGAACTTGTGTTCAAAAAAAGATTCTCATCAAAATGTTACTGCTCACTGACAATGCACTTAATCACCAAGAGTTCTGATGGAGATGTACTCTGAGATTGAGGTTGTTTTCATGCCTACTAGCGCAATACCCATTCTTCAACCTGTGTATCAAAGAGTAAATTTGACTTTCAAGTCTTATTATTTATAAAATACATTTCACAAGGCTATAGTTGCCATGCCCTGTGATTCTTCTGGTAGATCCAAGCAACGCAGATATGGCAAACTAGTCTCATATAGTTTAAAATTAAAGTCCATAAATACAGAAAAGGAATATTTGAAATAGTGGTCAAGAAAAGTCACCACAGGTAATCATTTAGTTTCAGTCATGATTTAGTTTTCAAATGGAATTGATTCAATTCTTCAAATAGACTTGACTCAAGTGGCAGTTTTGCTTCTGGAATAATGTGGCCTTGAAAAAGTCACTTCACTTTTACATGGATTTATCTGTTATCTCCTATAAATTCTATGCCATATTCATACATTTGGAGTGTGATAAGTTGCCTCAGTTGTGTCTGATTCTCTGTGACCCCATGGACTGTAACATGCCCGTCCTCTGTCCATGGGATTCTCCAGGCAAGAATACTGGAGTGGTTTGCCATGGCCTCCTCCAGGGGATCTTCCCAACCCAGGGGTAAACCTGTATCTCTTACATCTCTTGCACTGGCAGGTGAGTTCTTTACCACTAATACCACCCATGAAGCCCTCATACTTCTTATCTCATCTTTATTATTTCACTGGAAACAATGGCAGTTTAGCTATATATCTTAGCATCCAAAATTCTTTGGACTAAAAGGTCCGAAATAAGAATAGTCATTAAAAAAAAAAAATCATGTAAAGTTGCCCAGAGCCTCAAAAGCCAATGAAGAGTTTCTCAGGGACCCTAATGCGGAAGTAATATTTGATTCTTTAGACACAAGTGTAATAATACAAATTGTCAGTAATTAATATGTTGCATCCTCTAATTTTTTCTATTTTTTATTTTTATATTTCAAAACAAAATCCTTTGCTTAGCTTGTGTGCATACTAATTACATAATTTTCAGATATTGTTCTTTTTTAGAACACAACTAATTAACAACTAACCCTGTTAATAGGCTAAAACAAGGGCAATATTTTCCTATTACATAATTGTATTTCTGAACTTGGGTAGAGATATTTTCAGATATCTGCTGCTACTGCTAAGTCGCTTCAGATGTGTCCAACTCTGTGAGACCCCATAAATGGCAGCCCACCAGGCTCCTCTCTCCCTGGGATTCTCTAGGCAAGAATAATGGAGTGGGTTGCCATTTCCTTCTCCATTTAAGATATCTGGTCATATATTAAATAAAAAATTTTGTGCTTAGAAATAAAGCATAAATAAATGGCCACAGTTACCTAATCTTCAGTAATCACTGCCATAATGAGTCAGCAGCCATCAACATCAAAGCAGGATAGTTGGCCAGCAAAAACATTAACATTTCTTAAGGGTCCAGATGATGATTAGCTTTTTTTATAAAGAAAATATTTTAAAATTAAGAAATATGCATTAATTTTTAGACATACCACTATGGCACACTTAATAAAGTAGGACATAATGTAAACATGACTGTTATATGCATTTTGAAACCCAAAACTTCATGTGACTTAATTTATTGCAATATCCACTTTACTGTAGTGGTTTGGAGTCAAAGCTGCAATATCTCCAAGATGCATGCATGCTAAGTCACTTCATTCCTGTCCAACTCTTTGGACCACATGGACTGCAGTCTTCTAGGCTCCTCTGTCCATGAGATTCTCCAGGAAAGAATAGTGGAGTGGGTTGCCATTTGCTTTCTCCAGGAGATAGTCCCAACCCAGGAATCGAACCCACATCTCTTATATTTTCTAAAGGCAGGCAGGTTCTTTACCACTAGAGCTAATAAGACAATTATTATAAGGTGCTATGTTTGGGGTAGTTCATTATAACATTAGATGACTGCAACAAGGTTGGATGATAAACTTCCTGGAAATAAGATAAAGAGATTAACAGAAAAAAATATTACTAATCCAGAGGTCCAATACCCAACAGGAGCTCTTTATGGAAAAAAATAAGAGCAAGTAGAAGGAAGTAGATTATCATAAAGAAAAAAAAATTACACATGGAAGTCTTCCTTGAACTGGAGAAAACAAGTTTCCAGACTGAATGGATTCAAGGAATGTAATAAAAACTTGAATCAGTTCAGTTCAATTGCTCAGTTGTGTCCAATTCTTTGCGACCCCATGAATCGCAGCACGCCAGGCCTCCTTGTTCATCACCATCTCCCGGAGTTCACTCAGACTCACGTCTATCAAGTCCGTGATGCCACCCAGCCATCTCATCCTTGGTCGTCCCCTTCTCCTCCTGCCCCCAATCCCTCCCAGCATCAGAGTCTTTTCCAATGAGTCAACTCTTCGCACGAGGTGGCCAAAGTACTGGAGTTTCAGCTTTAGCATTATTCCTTCCAAAGAAATCCCAGGGTTGATCTCCTTCAGAATGGACTGGTTGGATCTCCTTGCAGTCCAAGGGACTCTCAAGAGTCTTCTCCAACACCACAGTTCAAAAGTATCAATTCTTCAGCGCTCAGCCTTCTTCACAGTCCAACTCTCACATCCATACATGACCACAGTAAAAACCATAGCCTTGACTAAACAGGGGCAAAAGAAAACTGAAAGTTTCTATACAGAGGAAAAAAAAAGTTGACCTATGAAAGACTGGTGTCATCAAATGGCATAAGCCATCTCCAAAGAGATATTAGAGCCTAACAGCAATGCTTTCAGAGTTCTCAGAAAAACCAGTTTACAGTCTAGAATTTTATACTTCCTCAAACAAGTAAATTGGATGACAAAAAACATAGTTTCACCTCCACAAAATCTGAGGACATTTATACCCCAGGGACCTTTCCTCAAGAAGCTAGCAGATACGGCCTATCAGAAAATATGTGCATGCTCAGTCATGTCCAGATACTTCCAACCCCATGAACTGTAACCCACTAGACTCCTCTGTCCATGGGATTTCCCAGGCAAGAACATTAGGGGGGACTGCCATTACCTCCTCCAAGGGATCTTCCTGACCCAGGAATCAAACCTGCATCTCCTGCATTGGCAGGCGGATTCTTTACCAAAATGATAAATTCAGAAACAGTAATATATGGAATCCAGAAATCACAGAAGCAAGTCAAAGACAACCTATTTTGGAAATCTGTCTTACTTTTCTTCCTCAGTCTTCTTAAAGGGTTAAAAATTATATTGATACCTGATTTTCTATAATATTTGTCCATTCCTAATTAACTGACTTCTGATACTATATTTATTATTAACTTTATCTTAAACTGGTTTTTAATTTATTCTATTTTAGCTTCCTAAATTAGAGGCTTAGATCACTGATATCAAATCCTTTTTTTCTAATAAAAGTGAACTTCCCTGGTGACTCAGATGGAGGGAGACCCAGGTTTGATCCCTGGGTCAGGAAGATCCCCAGCAGAAGAGAATGACAACCCACTCCGTATTCATGCCTGGAGAATTCCACGGAGAGAGGAGCCGGTTGGGATACAATCCATGGGGTTGCAAAGAGTCAAACACAAATGAACAACTAACACCTTCAATGTCAAAGGTGTACATTTTTCTCTAAGCACTGATTTAGCTAGTATTTCACATATTTTGAAATGTTTGCTATATTATACTTTCATTTTCACCAAGTTTGAGATAAAATTTGCTCTTCTTTTAGTTCAGTTCTGTCACTTAGTCACGTCCAACTTTTTGCAACGGCATGGACTGCAGCACACCAGGCCTCCCTGTCCATCACCAACCCCCGGAGTTTACTCAAACTCACGTCCATTGAGTCGGTGATGCCATCCAACCACGTTATCCTCTGTTGTCCCCTTTTCCTCTTGCCTTCAATCTCTCCCAGCATCAGTGTCTTTTCCAAGGAGTCAGTTCTTCGCATCAGGTGGCCAAAGTTTTGGAGTTTCACCTTCAGCAACAGTCCTTCCAGTGAGTATTCAGGACTGATTTCCTTGAGGATTGACTGGTTGGATCTCCTTGCAGTCCAGGGACTCTCAAGAGTCTTCTCCAGCACTACAGTTCAAAAGCATCAATTCTTCAGCACTCAGTTTTCTTTACAATCCAACTTTCACATCCATACATGACCACTGGAAAAACCATAGTCTTGACTAGACAGACTTTTGTTGGCAAAGTAATGTCTCTGCTTTTTAATATGCTGTCTAGGTTGGCCATAACTTTTCTTCCAAGGAGCATGTGTCTTTAAATTTCATGGCTGCAGTCACCATCAGCAGTGATTTTGGAGCCCTCAAAAATAAAGTCTGACACTGTTTCCACTGTTTCCCCATCTATTTGCCATAAAGTGATGGGACCAGATGCCATGATCTTCCTTTTCTGAACGCTGAATTTTAAGACAACGTTTTCACTCTCCTCTTTCACTTTCATCAAGAGATTCTTTAGTTCTTCTTCGCCTTCTGCTTTAAGGGTAGTGTCATCAGCATATCTGAGGTTATTGATATTTCTCCTGGCAATGTTGATTCCAGCTTGTGTTTCATCCAGACCAGCATTTTGCATGATGTACTCTGCATAGAAGTTAAATAAGCAGGGTGACAATATACAGCCTTGATGTACTCCTTTCCCTATTTGGGACCAGTCTGTTGTTCCATGTCCAGTTCTAACTGTTGCTTCCTGACCTGCATACAGGTTTCTCAAGAGGCAGGTCAGGTGATCTGATATTCCCATCTCTTTAAGAATTTTCCACAGTTTCTTGTGATCCACATAGTCAAAGGCTTTGGTATAGTCAATAAAGCAGAAGTAGATGTTTTTCTGAAACTCTCACTTTTTCAGTGATCCAGCTGATGGTGGCAATTTGATCTCTGTTGCCTCTGTCTTTTCTAAAACCAGCTTGAACATCTGGAAGTTCACAGTTCAAGTACTGCTGAAGCCTGGCTTGGAGCATTTTGAGTGTCACTTTGCTAGTGTGTGAGATGAGTGCAATTGTGTGGTAGTTTGAGCATTGTTTGATACTGGAATGAAAACTGACCTTTTCCAGTCCTGTGGCCACTGCTGAGTTTTCTAAATTTGCTGGCATATTGAGTGCATCACTTTGATAGCATCATCTTTGAGCATCTGAAATAGCTCAACTAGAATTCCATCACCTCCACTAGCTTTTTTCATAGTGATGCTTCCTAAGACCCACTTGACTTCACATTCCAGGATGTCTGGCTCTAGATGAGTGATCACGCCATTGTAATTATCTGGGTCATAAAGATCTTTTTTTGCATAGTTCTTCTGTGTATTCTTGCCACCTCTTCTTAATATCTTCTGCTTCTGTTAATCCATGGATTATTTAGCAAAATATCATTTAATTTCCTAATATATAGTAACTTGCAGTTATTATTCATTTTTAACTTAATTCCTTTCTAGTCAGAGAACATACTCTGTATATTAAAATCGTTTTCAGTTGATTGCAACTTTTCTGTGTCCTGCTGCTAAGTCACTTCAGTCATATCTGACTCCGTGCGACCCCATAAACGGCAGCCCACCAGGCTCCCCTGTCCCTGGGATTCTCCAGGCAAGAACACTGGAGTGGGTTGCCATTTCCTTCTCCAATGCATGAAAGTGAAAAGTGAAAGTGAAGTGAAGTCGCTCAACTGTGTCCGACTCTTAACGACCCCATGGACTGCAGCCCACCAGGCTCCTCCATCCGTGGGAGTTTCCAGGCAAGAGTACTGGAGTGGGGTGCCATTGCCTTCTCCTTTTCTGTGTCCTGGCTGATAGCATGTCTGGTGCTCCCACTCCATCCCACCTGGCAGGTCACCCCAGGTGGTATCAGTGCCCCTCCAAAAGTGGTTCCAGGTCCTGAGGACTAGCCTTTCCCAGCAGTCCTCCTAGAGCATTTTCTGTATCTCAACCACAACAGAACGGTCCAAGTTGCACATGGCTCTGCTAACCAGGAGAAATTGTGCCAGTGAGCCCCCAGAAGATCCTCTACATAAGGCCACTGTGTCCAGACTGAGAGACATAGCTGTTGGAACTACTGCATAGAAACAAACACAGGGAAATAGGCAAAATGAAGAGACAAACGTATACCCTCCCTGCAAGAAACAAGATAAAACCCTAGAAAAAGAGCTAAATGAAATTAAAATAGGCAGTGTACCAGATAAAGTGTTAAAGAGTCATAAAAATTCTCACCAAACTCGGGAGAATAATGGATGGACACAGTGAGAATTTCAAGAAAGCAAATATAAAAAAGGACCAATAAGAACTGAAGAATAAAGGAAGTGAGAAATATACTAGAGGAAATCAAAAGCAAATTTGACAATGCAGAAGAACGAATCAGAAAGCGGAAAGGCAGGGTAATTGAAATCACTCAATCAGAACATTAAGAAACAAAAAGAATTTTAAAAAATGAGGATAGTTTAAGGGACCTTTGACACATTAAGTGCACTCACATTCACATTATAGGGATCTCTAAGGGGAACAGATGGAGTAAGGGACAGGAAAATCCACTTGAAGATGTACTAGCTGAAAACTTCCCTAAGAAAACAGACATTCAAGTCCAAAAAGCAGAGTCTCAAACTAAAACTAGATGAACCAAAAGAGACCCACACCAAGACTCATGACAATTAAAGTATCAAAAGTTCAAGAGGTCTTAAAAGCAGAAGAGGGAAACAACTAGTTATGTACAAGGGAACCCCATTAGACTATCAGCTGGTCATTCAAAAGAAAATTCACAGGCCACAAGAGAATGGCACAATAAATTTAGGGTACTGAGAGGAAAAAAAAATTATAATCAAAAATACTCTACCCAATAACATTACCACTCAGAATTGATGGAGAGATTGTTTCCCAGACAAGTGAAAGCTAAAATCATTCATCAATACTGCATGATCACACTTATGTGAAGTACTTAAGAGTAGTCCAAATACTAGAGATGGAAGTAGAATGGCGGTTACCAGGCGCTGGGGGAAATGGGGAATAAGGAGTTATTGTTTAATGGAAATAGAATCTTGGTTTTGCAATACAAAAAGAATTACAGATGGATGGTGATGGGTTGTACAACATTATGAATGTATTTAATATCACTGCAGAGTATACTTAACATGGTTAAAATGGTAAATTTTATATGTATTTTACCATAATAAAATAACTGAAAAAAAGTTTTTAAAAGTTCATCTTCACTAAGCCAGCCTTACAAAAAATGTTAAAGGGACTTCTTTAAACAGAAAAGACAAGGCTATATAACTAGAAATAAGAAAATTTATGAAAGAAAAATTGCACTGGTATATGGGGCTTCCCTGGTGGCGCAGAGGTTAAAGCATCTGCCTGCAATGTGGGAGACCTGGGTTCGATCCCTGGGTCGGGAAGATCCCCTGGAGAAGGAAATGGCAACCCACTCCAGTATTCTTGCCTGGAGAATCCCATGGACGGAGGAGCTTGGTGGGCTACAGTCCACGGGTCGCAAAGAGTCAGACACGACTGAGCGACTTCACTTTCACTTTCATGTGTGTGTATATATATGTATGTATATGTATATATATACATATATATGTACATATATGTACACACACACAGACACATATATAGAAAGAGTTCATATATAACAATATAGACTGACAAATAGTTTGAGTACATTCTAAAAGCACTACGATTTTTTACTCTGGGGCAACATTTTATGTTTTGATGCCATATTTTACACTAAAGAAAATCATCAAATTACAAGGGAAGAAAGTGAAAGAAGGAGAAAGGGACAAAGAACAACTCAAGAAAAAAAAAAAGCAGAAAACAATTTAAAGATGGTAATAAGTACATACCGATTAATAATTACTTTAAATTTAAATGGATTAACTGCTCCAGTTAAAAGACATAGAATGGCTGAATGGATGGAGGAAAAAAACCTATCTATATTCAGCCTACACGAAATAAATTTAAAAAGATAGAAATGATATCAAATACCTTTTCAACCACAACAGTATGAAACTAGAAATCAATTACAGCCATCCTTTGGTATCCACAGAGAATGTGTTCCAGGACTCCCCAAGGACACTGAAATGCATAAATTTTCAAGCCAATTACAGTCAGCCCTCCATATCCACAGACTCTATATCCATGGATATGGAGGGCCAAACATATACTCATTAAAAAAAAAAAAAAAAAAACTGTGTAAAAATGAATCCATGCAGTTCAAACCTATGTTGCTCAAAGATCAAATGTATTAATACAAAGAAAACTAGAAAAAAAGCACAGGCATGTGAAAGCTAGTCCACACGCTACTAAACAACCAATAGGTCAATGAATAAATCAATGAGGAAAATAAAAAATACCTTAACACAAAAAAATGGAAACAACCTTCTAAAATCGATAGGACACAGCAAAAGCTGATTTAAGAGGAAAGTTTATAGTGAGAAAAGACTATCCCAGGAGATAAGAAAGATCTAAAACTCACAAATAATCCAATCTTAAAACAAAACACACTAGAAAAAGAATATCAAACAAAGCCCAAAGTTTGTGGAAGAAAATAAGAAAGAAAGTGAAAAAGTCGCTCAGTTGTGTCTGACTCTCTGCGACCCCATGAACTATACAGTCCATGGAATTCTCCAGGCCAGAACACTGGAATGGGTAGCCCTTCCCTTCTCCAGCGGATCTTCCCAACCCAGGAATTGAACTGGAGTCTTCTGCATTTCAGGCGGATTCTTTACCAACTGAGCTATCAGGGAAGCCCAAATAATAAAGATCAGAGTGTAAGTAAGAGAATTGTGAAATACAAATTAAAAAAAAAAAAAAACATAGAAAAGATCAGTGAAACTGAGAGCTGGCTCTTTGAAAAGATAAACAAAATTGATAAACCTTTACATAGTCTGCTAAAAAAGACCCAAATAAGTAAAATCAGAAATTAAAGTGGAAAACTTACAACTGACACCACAGAAGTACATAAGACTATAAGAGATTACTGTAAGCAACTATACACTAAAAAAATTTGGACAACCTAGAGAAGGCAATGGCACCTCACTCCAGTACTCTTGCCTGGAAAATTCCATGGATGGAGGAGTCTGGTAGGCTGCAGTCCATGGGGTCGCGAAGAGTCCGACACGACTGAGCGAATTCACTTTCACTTTTCACTTTCTTGCATTGGAGAAGGAAACGGCAACCCACTCCAGTGTTCTTGCCTGGAGAATCCCAGGGACGGCAGAGCCTGGTAGGTTGCCGTCTATGGGATCACACAGAGTCAGACACGACTGAAGCGACTTAGCAGCAGCAGAAGAAGCAGAAGAAGAAGAAATAAATTATTAGAAACATACAATCATCCAATACTGAATCAGGAAGAAATAGAAAATCTGAACAGACTTATCTTTAGTAATGAAATTAAATCATATTAATAATCATAATTTAGAAACTCCCAGTAAACAAAAATCCAGGTCTACATGGCTTCAAAGGGGAATTCAACCAAACACTTAAAGAAGAATTTAATAACTAGTCTTCTCAAACTATTCCAAAAAATTGAAAAGAAAGAAATGCCTCCAAACTTACTCTACAAGTCCAGCATTACCCTGATACTAAAACCAGACACTACAAAGAAAGAAAATTACAGGCCAGTATTGCTGATGAACACAAATGCAAATATCCTGAACAAAATATTAGCAAACTGGATTCAGGAATACATTAAAAGGATCATACATGATTATCAACTGGAATTTGTTCTGGGACCACAAGGAAGATTCAAAATCCACAAATCAATGTGATCCACCACATTAACAAAGCAAAGGATAAAGATCAAAGGACCATCTCAGCAGATGCAGAAAAAGAATTTGATAAAATTCAATATCCATTAATGACTAAAAACTCTTAATTTTTAAGAGTGGTGGTACAGTGGATGAGAGTCCATCTGTCAATGCAGAGGACGCAGTTTCAATCCCTGATCTAGGAAGGCTCCACATGCCACAGAGCAACGAAGCCCATGTAGCTCAGCTGGTAAAGAATCCATCTGCAATGGAGGAGACCCCAGTTTGATTCCTGGGTCAGGAACATCTACTGAAGAAGGGATAGGCTACCCACTCCAGTATTCTTGGGCTTCCCTGGTGCCTCAAATGGTAAAGGACAGGCCTATAATGTGGGAGACCTGCGTTCTATCCCTGGGTTGGGAAGATCCCCTGGAGGAGGGCATGGCAAACCACTCCAGTATTCTGGCCTAGAGAATTCCATGGACAGAGGAGACTGGCAGGCTACAGACCCTGGGGTTGCAAAGAGTTGGACATGACTGAGCGATTCATTTTCACTTGCCACAACTACTGAGCCCATGAGCCCTAGGGCCTGTGCTCCACAGCAAGAGATGCTACTTCAATGAGAAGCCTCTGCACTGTACTGAAGAGTAGCCCCTGCTCACTGCAACTAGAGAAAGCCCACATGCTGCAACAAAGACCCAATGAAAGCAGCAATAAGTATTTTTATAACTCTTAAATAACTGGTATAGAGATAACATATTTCAATATAATAAAAGCCATATATAACAAATCCAAAGTCAACATCATACTCAATGGTGAAAAGTTGAAAGCATTTCTTCTAATACCAGCAACAAGTCAAGGATATCCATTCTTCCACTCTTATTCAACACAAAATTTTATCTAAGTCACAGCAATGAAACAAGGAAAGGAAATAAAAGACAAAGAATTAAAAAGGAAGAAGTAAAGATATTATTACTTGTAGATGACATGATGCTATATATAGAAAACCCTAGACTCCACCAAAAAAATTAGAATAAATGAATTTAGTTAAGTGGCAGGACACAAAATCAATATATAGTAAATCTGTTGCATTTCTATACATTAACACAAACTATCAGAAAGAGAATTTAAGGAAATAATCCCAATTACATTGCATCCAAAATAATAAAATAAAGTAATAAATTTAACCATGGAAGTAAAAGACCTGCATTCTGAAAATAATGACACTGATGAAAGAAATTAAAGACAACACAAATAAATGGAAAGAAACACTAAAGTCACAGAATGAAAAAATTAACCTGGTTAAAATATCTTTATTATTGAAAGCCATCTACAGATTCAAAACAATACCTATCAAAATGCCATTGGCATTTAAAATTTTTTTTTACAGAATTGGTACTAAACATTCTCAACTTTTTATGGCATGACAAAAGACTCCAAATAGAACAAGTCTGGAGGTGTCATGCTGCTTGATTTCAATATATACTACAAAGTTATAGTAATCAAAATTGTAAGGTACTAGCACAGAAACAGACACATAAATCAGTGACACAGAATAGACTGCTCAGAAATAAACCCATGCTTATATGGTCAATTAATTCATGAAAAAGAAGCTTACAATATACAATGGGGAAAACACATTATCTTCAATAAATGATGTTGGGAAAACTGGACAGGTATATTCAAACAAATCAAACTAGACCACTTTCTTACATCATATACTAAAAGTAGATTCAAAATACATTAAAGACTTAAGTGTAAAATATGAAACCATAAAATGCTTGAAAGAAAACAGGCAGTCCACTTTTTGGCACCAATCTCAGGCATGGGAAACAAAAGCAGAACTACACAAATGAGACTGCCTCAAACTAAAAAGGTTTGCACAGTGAAGAAAATGGTCAAAAAAATGAAAAGCCAACTACAGAATGGGACAAGTTATTTGCAAGTGATATGTATGATAAAGGATTAATACCCAAAATATGTAAAGAACTTTCACATGAAACTGAAAGTGTTAAACTCTCAGTCCTGTCCGACTCTTTGTGACTCCATGGACTGTAGCCCACCAGACTCCTCTGTCCATGGAATTATCCAGGCAAGAATACTAGAATGGGGTGCCATTCCCTCCTCCAGGGGACCTTCCCAACCCAGGGATTGAACCCTGGGTCTTCCACATTGCAGGCAGATTCTTTGCCATCTGAGCCACCAGGGAAGCCCAAAGAATTCACATAACTCAGTCTAAAATTTAAAAAATAAATAAATTAAAACATGGGTAGAAACTCTGAAGAAACATTTTTCCAAAGAAAACACGAGACACATGAAAATATGCTCAACATCACTAACCACCAGGGGAATGCAAATCAAAACCATGGTGAGATATCACCTTACATCTGTCAGAATGGCAATGATCCAAAAGACAGGAAATAACAAGTGTTGACAAATATGTGAAGAAAACAAACCTTCATGGGAATGAAACTGGTGCAGGTTCTATAAAAAATCACATGGAAGTTCCTCAAAATATTAAAACTAGAACTGCCATATAGTCCAGTTCAGTTCAGTTCAGTTCATTTCCATAGTTCTTCAGGCACTCTATCTATCAGATCTAGGCCCTTAAATCTATTCCTCACTTCCACTGTATAATCATAAGGGATTTGATTTAGGTCATACCTGAATGGTCTAGTGGTTTTCCCTACTTTCTTCAATTTGAGTCTGAATTTGGCAATAAGGAGTTCATGATCTGAGCCACAGTCAGCTCCCGGCCTTGTTCCAGTAATTCTAATTCTGGGTATTTATCCAAAGAAAATGAAAACACTAACTTGAAAAGATATGTGCATCCCTATGTTCACTGAAGCATTATTTACAAAATAGACAAAACATGGAAGCAACATAAGTACACAAAAAGAGTTTAATAGGTATAGAAGATGTGGTACACATACATACAATGAAACACACTATTCAGCTATAAAAAAGAATGAAGCATTGTTACTTGTGACATGGATGTACATAGAGGATATTATGCTAATTGAAATAAACCAGACAGAGAGGGACAAATACCATATGGTTTTACTTATATGTGGAATCTAACAAAACAAGAACAAAACAGAAATAGACTTGTAGATACAGAGAAAAAAAACAGTGGTTTCCAGAGGGGAGACAGGTGGCACATTGGGTGAAACAGGTGAAAGGGATTAAGAGGTGCAAATTTTGGTTACAAAATAAGTAATCAAAGACATGTAATATACAGTATAGGGAATATAGTCAAAAATACTGAAATGACTTTGTAAGGTGACAGATGGTTACTAGACTTACCATGGTGATCAATTACTAATGTATATAAATGTCAAACTATTAAAAATGAAAGTGGAAAAGTCGCCCAGTCATGTCCAACTCTTTGGGACCACATGGACTGTAGCGTGGCCGGCTCCTTGGCCCATGGAATTCTCCAGGCCAGAATACTAGTAGCCTTTCCCTTCTCCAGGGGATCTTCCCAACCCAAGGATCGTACCCAGGTCTCCTGCATTGCAAGTAGATTCTATACCATCTGAGCCAATCTAATAATATATGTCAATTATAATTCAACAAAAATATAAAAAGGAAACAAAGGCTGAGAATCTCTTCCAGATTAAGAGAGACTAAATAGACATGAAAACAAAATAGAATTTATAATCCTAGGTTGGATCCTGGACTGGGGAAAAAAAATAGCTATAAAAGGATATAATTGGAACAACTAACCAAGTTTGAAAATAGACTCTGGACTGGAAAACAGTATCATATTAGTGTTAAATTTCCTATTTGCTAAACAGAGGTTATGTAAAGGAATGCCCACATTTTAGGACACATGCACTGTAGCATTTAGAATAAAACAGCAAGGTCTCTCTTTTTTTATTATTATTATTTATGTTTTAATTGAAGGATAATTGCTTTACAGAATTTTGTTGTTTTCTGTCAAACTTCAACATGAATCAGCTATTCAGTTCAGTTCAGTCACTCAGTCCTGTCCAACTCTTTGAGACCCCAGGGAATGCAGCATGCTAGGCTTCCCTGTCCATCACCAACTCCCGGAGCTTACTCAAACTCATGTCCATCAAGTTGGTGATGCCATCCAGCCATCTCATCTGTCATCCTCTTCTCTTCCTGTCTTCAATCTTTCCCAGAATCAGGGTCTTTTCAGTGAGTCAGTTCTTTGCAACTGGTGGCCAAAGTATTGGACTTTCAACTTCAGCAGGAGTCCTTCCAATGAATATTTAGGACTGATCTCCTTTAGGATTGGCTGGCTGGATCTCCTTGAAGTCCAGGGGACTCTCAAGAGTCTTCTCCAACACCACAGTTCAAAAGCATCAATTCTTCGGCGCTCAGCTTCTTTATCAGACAAGGCAACGGCACCCCACTCCAGTACTCTTGCCTGGAAAATCCCATGGACAGAGGAGCCTGGTGGGCTGAAGTCCATGGGGTCTCAAAGAGTCGGACACGACTAAGCGACTTCACTTTCACTTTTCACTCTCATGCATAGGAGAAGGAAATGGCGATCCAATCCAGTGTTCTTGCCTGGAGAATCCCAGGGACAGAGGAGCCTGGTGGGCTGCCATCTCTGGGGTCACACAGAGTCAGACACGACTGAAGCAACTTAGCAGCAGCAGCAGCAGAAGCAACTTCTTTATAGTACAACTCTCACATGAATTAGCCACTATACATATATCCCCTCCCTTTTGAACCTCCTTCCTATCTCCCTCCAACTTACTTTTAAACGTTTTTATATACACAGAAAATGTATGTGTGTGTAGAGAGAGACAGCAAGAGAGAGAACATATGAGGTAGAACAGGTACAAACAACTATGCATAAGATAAATAATCTACAATAATATGTTGTACAAACCAGCAAAACAGGGAACAAATCCAACATTTGACAATACAGTTCAGTTCATTTCAGTCGCTCAGTCATCCCCGACTCTTTCCAGCCCCATGGACTGCAACATGCCAGGCCTCCCTGGCCATCACCAACTCCCAGAGATTACTCAAACTCATGTCCATTGAGTCACTGATACCATCCAAGCATCTCATCCTCTGTTCTCCCCTTATCCTCCCACCTTCAATCCTTCCCACCATCAGGGTATTTTCAAATGAATCAGTTCTTCGCATCAGGTGGCCAAAGTTTTTGGAGTTTCAACATCAGTTCTTTCAACGAATATTCAGTACTGATTTCCTTTAGGATGGAATGGTTGGATCTCCTTGCAGTCCAAGGCACTTTCAAGAGTCTCCACAAACACCAAAGTTCAAAAGCATCAATTCTTCAGCAGTCAGCTTTCTTTATAGTCCAACTCGCATATCCATACAGGAAAAACCACAGCTTTCACTAGATGGAATTTATCAACAAAGTAATGTCTCTGCTTTTTAATATTCTGTCTAGGTTGGTCATAACTTTTCTTCCAAGTAGCAAGCGTCTTTTAATTTCATGGCTGCAGTCACTGTCAGTAATCATTTTGGAGCACCCCAAAATAAAGTCTCTCACTGTTTCCATTGTTTCCCCAACTAAATGCCATGAAGTGATGGGACCAGAGGCCATGATCTTAGTTTTTTGAATGTTGAGTTTTAAGACAACTTTTTCACCCTCCTCTTTGACTTTCATGAAGAGGCTCTTTAGCTCTTCCTCCTAGTTTTCTGCCATAAGGGTGGTGTCATCTGCATATCTGAGGTTATTGATATTTCTCCTGGCAATCTTGATTCCAGCTTATGCATCATCCAGCCCAGCATTTCTCATGATGTGCTTTGCATAGAAGTTAAATAAGCAGGGTGACAATATACAGCCTTGATGTACTCCTTTCCCAATTTGGAACCAGTGTGTTGTTCTATGTCCAGTTCTAACTGCTGCTTCCTGACCAGCATACAGATTTCTCAGGAGGCAGTCAAGTGATCTGGTATTCCCATATCTTTAAGAATTTTCCAGTTTGTCATGATCCACACAGTCAAAGGCTTTGGTATAGTCAATAAAGCAGAAATAGATGTTTTTCTGGAATTCCCTTGCTTTTACAATGATCCAGCGGATGTTGGCAATTTGATCTCTGCTTCCTCTGCCTTTTCTAAATCCAGCTTGAACATCTGGAAGTTCACAGTTCATGTATTAGTGAAGCCTGGCTTGGAGAATTTTGAGCATTACTTTACTAGCATATGAGATGAGAGCAATTGTGTGGTAGTTTGAGCGTTCTTTGGCATTGCCATTCTTTGGAATTGGAATGAAAACTGACCTTTTCCAGACCTGTGGCACTGCTGAGTTTCCCAAATCTGTTGGAATATTGAGTGCAGCACTTTCACAGCATCATCTTTTAGGATTTGAAATAGCTCAACTGGAATTCCATCACCTCTACTAGCTTTGTTGGCAGTGATGCTTCCTAAGACCCATTTGACTTCACATTCCAGGATGTCTGGCTCTAGGTGAGTGATCACACCATCATGATTATCTGGGTCAGTTCAGTTCAGTTCAGTTCAGTC
>SJYT01051250.1:112192-125320 GCA_006410635.1 Cephalophus harveyi | reverse complement strand
GCCCACTTGACTTCACATTCCAAGATGTCTGGCTCTAGATGAGTGATCACATCATCATGATTATCTGGGTCGTGAAGATCTTTTTTGTACAGTTCTTCTGTGTATTCTTGCCACCTCTTCTTAATATCTTCTGCTTCTGTTAGGTCCATACCATTTCTGTCCTTTATCGAGCCCATCCTTGCATGAAATGTTCCCTTGGTATCTCTAATTTTCTTGAAGAGATCTCTAGTCTTTCCCATTTTGTTATTTTCCTCTATTTCTTTGCATTGATTACTGAAGAAGGCTTTCTTATCTCTTCTTGCTATTCTTTGTAACTCTGCATTCAGGTGCTTATATCTTTCCTTTTCTCCTTTGTTTTTCACCTCTCTTCTTTTCACAGCTATTTGTAAGCCCTCTCCAGACAGCCATTTTGCTTTTTTGCATTTCTTTTCCATGGGGATGGTCTTGATCCCTGTCTCCCGTACAATGTCACGAACCTCATTCCATAGTTCTTCAGGCACTCTATCTATCAGATCTAGGCCCTTAAATCTGGGTAGTGAAGATATTTTTGTATAGTTCTTCTGTGTATTCTTGCCGCCTCTCCTTAATGTCTTCTGCTTCTCTTAGGTCCATTTTGTTTCCCTCATTTATTGAGCCCATTTTTGCATGAAATGTTCCCTTGGTATCTCTAATCTTCTTGAAGAGATCTCTAATCTTTCCCATTCTATTGTTTTCCTCTATTTCTTTGCACTGATGATGGAGGAAAGCTTTCTTATCTCTCCTTGCTATACTTTAGAACTCTGCATTCAAATGGGGATATATTTCCTTTTCTCCTTTGCTTTTCACTTCTCTTATTTTCACAGCTATTTGTAATGCCTCCTCAGACAACCATTTTGCTTTTTTGCATTTCTTTTTCTTGGGGATGATATTGATTCCTGTCTCCTGTACAATGACACTGAACCTCTCTCCATAGTTCTTCTGGCACTTTGCCTATCAGATCTAATCCCTTGAATCTATTTGTCACTTCCACTGTATAATTGTAAGGGATTTGATTTAGGTCATACCTGAATGGTCTAGTGGTTTTCACTACTTTCTTCAATTTAAGTCTGAATTTGGGAATAAGGAGTTCATGATCTGAGCCACAGTCAGCTCCTGGTCTTGTTTTTGTTGACTGTATAGAGCTTCTCCATCTTTGGCTGCAAAGAATATAATCAATCTGATTTTGGTATTGACCATCTGGTGATGTCCATGTGTAGAGTCTTCTCTTGTGTTGTTGGAAGAGGGTGTTTGCAATGACCAGTTTGTTCTCTTGGCAAAAGTCTATTAGCCTTGGCCCTGCTTCATTCTGTACTCCAAGGCCAAATTTGCCTGTTCCTCCAGGTTTTTCTTGACTTCCTACTTGTTCATTCCAGTCTCCTGTAATCAAAAGGGCATCTTTTTGGGTGTTAGTTCTAGAAGGTCTTGTAGGTCTTCATAGAAACATTCAACTTCAGCTTCTTCAGCATTACTGGTTGGGGCATAGACTTGGATTACTGTGATATTGAATAGTTTTTGCCTTGCAAATGAACAGAGATCATTCTGTCATTTTTGAGATTGCATCCGGGTATTGCATTTTAGACTCTTGTTGACTATGATGGCTACTCCATTTCCTCTAAGGGATTCTTGCCCACAGTAGTAGACATTATGGTCATCTGAGTTAAATTCACCCATTCCAGTCCATTTTAGTTCACTGATTCGTGAAATGTCGATGTTCACTTTGCCATCTCCTGTTTAATCACTTCCAATTTACCTTGATTCACAGACCTAACATTCCAAGTTCCTATGCAATATTGCTCTTTATAGCATTGGACTTTGCTTCTATCACCAGTCACATGCACAACTGGGTGTTGTTTTTGCTTACAACTTCACAACTACAAATGGAATATAATCTTTAAAAATTGTGAATCACTATGCTGTATACATTAAGCATATATACCTGAAATTTATATGATATTGTACATCAACTATAACTCAATAAAAAATGTTAATGGAGTATAAATGTAAATAATTGGTAAATCTGTACAAAAGCCTTCTTTGAGTAATATTTTTGTAAATAGGAAAAACAGTAAAATAAAATCTAACAAAGTTACCATGAAAACTTCTTAAAGAGTTGTATTTGTTAGGATATATGAAGTAGAAGTTGAGAAGAGGCACAGATCTGTGCTTCTTTTAAAGTATTCCATGAATTAAAAGAGAATAATGGCACTAAGTCAACACTCAACTTATAATAAAAACAAACAGGCATTATTCATTAAGATCTTATCTTGTACAGGCACTGTACTAGCCATTTTACATACATTGTGTTTAGTCCTACAACACTGGACTATAATAGTGCACATTTTACAGTGAAAGTGAAGTGACGAAGTTAAGCAAGCTTTTTAAAATCACATAGTGAATGGAAATGTCAGGATTTGAACCTGAGTCTGTATCACTTTAAAATGTGTGCTGTTAAATGTATCATACTGATTTCCAAACATGGTGTGCCTGTTTGGAAATTCAGTCCATTAATTCCTTCAAGTCAGTGAGTTGGAGTTTGGGGGTTTTATTTGCCAAGAGCAAGACATATAGTATGCTTGTTTTTCTCTTTAGCAGAGGATCTGCTCAAGCTTGTCTAAAACACTGTGGTGTTTGGCTCACACCATCCTAATAAAACCCAGGTGTATTTAGCCAGATTATATGACACATGTTCAGGTTCTTGTTTGATTTCAAATTAAGTATCTAGATGATTTATGGCAAAGAATTTACCTCTCTCTTTCCCATGTGGATTCTAATTCTAATCTTCAATCTGCTCTTCCAACACTTCTAGAATTGAAGAGTTTTCCCGTTAAAACCCTTCACTGTTCTTGTTTATAATCACTAGAGACTTTTACCTAGCACAGCACCTGTTGTTATTTCCTTGATTTTTTCTTTCAGAGAAGAAATGAACTTATAATGTGACTACACTGTATTTTACCAAATTCCTCAGAGGAAAAAATGTTATCTTTGGTCCCCTAGAAGTATTTGATTATACCAGTATATAACTTTATAATAGGGATCATTTAAGCAGTTTAAAATTTTAAGCAAGTTTAATTTTGATACATATATCTACATGAAATTTACTTTCTATATCCACATTTTAGAGAAAAGGCATAAAGATGAACACAGTTACACTTTAGAAACAGATTTTTTTTTTCATTTTTTAATTTATTTTAATTGGAGGCTAATTACTTTACAATATCATAGTGGTTTGTGCTATCTGCTAAGTCGCTTCAGTCGTGTCTGACTCTGTGTGACCTCATAGACGGAAGCCCACCAGGCTCCCCTGTCCCCAGGATTCTCCAGGCAAGAACACTGGAGTGGGTTGCCATTTCCTTCTCCAATGCATGAAAGTGAAAAGTGAAAAAAGTGAAGTCGCTCAGTAGTGTCCGACTCTTAGCGACCCCATGAACTGCAGCCTACCAGGCTCCTCCATCCATGGGATTTTCCAGGCAAGAGTACTGGAGTGGCGTGCCATTGCCTTCTCCGGGTTTATGCTATACATTCACATGAGTTAGCCATGGGTGTACGTGTGTTCCCCATCCTGAAACCCCTCTCACCTCCCTCCCCATCCCATCCCTCAGGGTCATCCCAGTGCATCGGCCCTGATCACCCTGTCTCATGCGTTGAATCTGGACTGGCGATCTATATCACATATGATAATATACACGAGAAGCAGATAATTTAAATTCTAATATGGTTGATAAATCAGGTTACATAAAATCTAAACATACTGGAACTTTCATCACTAAGATGAACGGAAACCCAAACCTACATGAAGTTCAAAAACACTTCATGACTAACTTATTTCATTAATTCTAGTCTTTCTGCAGTTCTTGATTAGCCTAACACCAGACTCACTGTTTCCACAATTGTGCAAGACAAGCTTTTGAGCTGACTAAAATGAGGAAGCAGAGAAAAGTCTGCAGCCAAAGGCTGTTTTCCATTGCCTTTGTTTCACTGCAGTTTTATGTACTTGAAAAACCAACAAAGAAAAAATCCTTTCATGAGATTTCCAGATTCTTTTTTTTTTTTTTTCAGATAAAAGCCCAGTAAAATATGTAAACAATGGAATTGTTACCAAGCTGAGTTGTCAAGTATCATTTTGATTCATTATAAATGACCTATCAATTTCAGATAAAGAGACTGCCAACAGGTAATACTGTCTCCACTGCATAATATGGTTGAGAACACAGGTTTTGCCGGGACATCTGCCAGTGTGCTATATGAGTGAAAGGACTTGGTCCATCTGTATTAAACTTATTTTTTTTCTTTCCTTAATGGGAAGAGGGTCATGTTTCAAAATCCTTTTGGAAGATAAGCTGTCTGGCCATTAATAGGACCGGCTTAGTCATTGGTACTTTTAGTTGAGCCAAAGCTATATTTTGCTCTAATTCTGGACCCAGATGGGAACTTAAAGATATATTAATCCATAATTTTAAGTTTATATATAAAATGCTGAGATTCAGCTACATTAATGATCAGCAAACTTATATACTGGGATTTTGTAGTCAAGCTGGAACAAATTAGAATACCTAGTTCCTGATTTAGGACTTATTTTGGCTTTTTGTTTGTGGACCCAACAAAAGTAACTGCTTTTACAACTCTAACTCATTCTCACCCTGTGGAAATGTGAGATTCCTCTAGGAATTGCCAAGATCACGCCTTCCATCTCTCGACAGGAACGGTCTTGAAGCATGCAGGTGGACAAGCACTACAGTAACAATGAAATATCCACACACTATGTGCTTAGTATGTTCAGGTGTTGATAATCAATTTGCCATTCTCTCCCAGGAGCTCATTACTGTCACAGATAGGTACAATAAGGAGAAGAGTTTAAGCAACTAGCCAGCTCAAGCATGCGGTAGGAACAAAGGGAGGCTGCATTTCCTCCATCTCGGTGTCCTCCATGCAGGCAGGCTGATCACTGGTGCAAGAGAGGTCACCTAGATTTCAGTTAGAGGACTTGTAAGTCATAACCATCTGAACAGAGACAGCACATGAAGCACGCGACCCGCCTTTCTCCAGGTATACATTCTAGTGCATGGACTGAGTACTCCTCTGCTCACAAAACTGCCCCTCACTTCTCCATACATTCTTCAAGTCGAGATAACTTCCCTGTTAAGTGCTTTAAGAATTACCTCATTCAACTTTTACAATATTACTATATTAAGAGGTAGGTATTATTCTTTCCATTTTACAGTGGGAAAAACTAAGTATAAAAGAAATTAAGCAACATTTCACAGTTCTCTTGCTTGTGTGCTGTAAAACCATCAGCTCAAAGCCCTAATTCCTGATCAGTGTACCTGATATCTTCAAATGTAATTTTAAAGAAACAGGAATGGAAATATAATAATAACTGTAGGATTAAATGCCCTTTTGGTAAGGATAATTTCCAGGTAAGATATTGACTCTGAAGTGTAAGGAACATAGTGTTTTAAATCTTAATACCTAGAAACAAAACTGTGAAAGAAATGAATTAAAAGGTTCCCTGAAAAGATTAAACTAGGTGTTACCTTCTAATCTAATTAAAGAGTGCATTGATGCCATAAAATAGCCAGACAGGTAGTAACTCAGCAAGGATTTCTATACAGTTAATAATACAATAGAGAAAGCTATTTATTTTTCCAATTCACTTTCATTTTATCCTGAACTGGGTTGTATTGAGAAACCCTTTAGAACTCAGGTGGGCTATTGGTTTACCCTTATTAACTAAAATCCACTTAACAGAAAGGAAGTGCGTGTGTGTTGGGGAGGACATAGAAATAATATACAGTTTTAAGTGTACTGAAAAGTGCTTCTTACACAATCATAACCACAATATATATTCAAAAGGAGAGAGAGAGACCAAAAAAATCTGGGAAAGGGTTGTTATGTATATTTCAGATCAAAATTGCCTTAAATACAAATAATATCAGGCTTCTTCTAGTATAAGAGCAACACAGCATTCATTTTAAATCACAGAATAAATGCTTCACATTTTCTGTAAGAACACCATTATGTTAACTGCTACACTATCCTGCTCTCACTCACGTTAGTCGTTTTGTTTTTGACAAAACACAACAGGGGAATGCAGAGTTGAAAGCTGCTGAATGCACTCCATCTCTTTAAATCTTTCTTTTGGCTGACAGAGCTAGGCCATTTAAACAATAACGGGTGCCAGAACTTACTAGAGAAGTCTTTACCCATTGTTATTGTTACCCTTTAAAAAGAGGAACTGCAAATGACAAATGATCAATTCAAAGAAACAAAGACAACTTTTATCTGTTCGCTGAGAAATTTTTCATGCTTCAATTTTCTATCCATGAGGAGCTACGTCTCATCTGGATAACTCACAAAATCTTGTTTTAATGAAACACATTTGAAATCTGACTTTAATGGAACACATTTTTACCTTTATGTGATGCTTTCTGAAATAAAATACAAGTTTGTAGCAGCACTATGTGCAGCTCATTGATAAACTGCAGGCAATCTTGGCTGTTATCAACCAGCTGCAAGCCTATCTCTCTCATCAACACTTTCATTTCCTTTGGCTTATTGTAAGTACTTCACATTTCGCAGGATGAAAAAAAGGGGAAAAGATTCCTTTACTTTAAGTTCAGGATTTAATCCTCTAATAATAGTGTTTTGTATTTATGTAGTACTCTCTTCTCAAATGTAACCTACCTGTATAGTAATTAGATCATCTTTCTGTTCTGTCCTTCCCTGGTGGCTCAAAGGGTAAAGCATCTGCTATCAATGTGGGAGACCCACGTTCAGTCACTGGGTCGGGAAGATCCCCTGGAGAAGGAAATGGCAACTTACTCCAGTGCCCTTACTTGGAAAATCCCACGGAACAGAGGAGCCTGGTAGGCTACAGGCCGTGGGGTCACAAAGAGTCGGACACAACTGAGCAACCTCACTTTTCTTTTCCTTTCCTGTTCCAGAATTATTTTTCCAGCACTAGAAAAAAAAAAATGTTGAAATGTCGGAGTATATCGGAAAGCATGTTGAAAAGATCGTCACAGAGGAGCTTAATCTGAGGGAAGTGTTATAGGAGTATTTAAGAATCCAGAGAAAGAGTTCAGTTTATACTTTAAGAAATTCATGCTGCTGCTGCTGCTGCTGCTGAGTCGCTTCAGTCGTGTCCGACTCTGTGCGACCCCACAGATGGCAGCCCACTGGGCTCCGCCATCCCTGGGATTCTCCAGGCAAGAACACTGGAGTGGGTTGCCATTTCCTTCTCCAGTGCATGAAAGTGAAAAGTCAAAGTGAAGTCGCTCAGTCGTGTCTGACTCAGCGACCCCATGGACTGCAGCCTACCAGGCTCCTCCGTCCATGGGATTTTCCAGGCAAGAGTACTGGAGTGGGGTGCCATTGCCTTCTCCGAAGAAATTCATGGGTGATCCACAAATAGCAATAAAAAATAAAAATCTCTTGTGCTTTACACAAAGGAATGCTTATCCTGAAAATTGTAACAAACAAGTACATTCTCCTTACTGTGTCAATTCTTGATAAGTACATTATAGATTACAGTATTCATGTAAGTACTCTGTATTTTTGCAGGCTGAGATTGAACAGGCATGCTGTTTAAGATTTTCCTCCTTTAAATCTGAATCATAATATAGTGTGTCCCCTACATATGAACTTTCAAAGATGCATACGTGCATTTGCAAGTCCAGTTGGGTAAGTCAGTTCACCTGTGGGCATACATTGTCACAGGCTTCCTATACAAGTGTTGTGCTTTTGTATACTTTACTGTACAGTACTATATAGGGCACAGCAGCGCAGTATCTTCATTTCAAGCTCAGGATGTCCAGAAGCAAGTGTAAAAGCAGCAGTGATGTAGCTGGTACTACTGTATTTTTCAAGGTGCTGTACTGCAAGATTAAAAATATCTTCTTTATTTTTTGTGCTGTTTCTTATACATTATTTGTGTGAAAAGTATTATAAACCTATTACAGTATAGTACTGTATAGGTGATTGTTTTAGTTGGGTACCTAGGCTAAAAGACCCAAAGATTATCTTTGGCGTGACACTGCTACCTGGTGACCAGATCTTGTAATTCACACGCAAGATGTTTTACCACACTTTTTTGCAGCATTTTCATATTTTTGGCTAAATCAGAGAAAATCCAAAACACATATAGAAATTAACACTAAAGACTGCATTTTAAAAATGTACATATATCCTTAGGTTTTAAAATATTTTTCAGGCAAATTAAAGATAAAAGGTATCAACTTAATTTAAGGAACAAAAAAAAATCAGATTAATCATTTATACTATTCAACACTCTAGCATTAATGAAAGTGAAAGTGTTAGTCACTCAGTCATGTCCACCTACTTGTGACCCCATGGACTGTAGCCCATCAGGCTCCTCTGTCAACGCAATTCTTCAGGCAAAAATACTGGAGTGGGTTGCCATTTCCTTTGCCAGAGGATCCTATTGACCCAGGAATCTAACTCAGGTCTCCCACATTGCAGTCAGATTCTTTACTCTTTACCATCTGAATCACCAGGGAAACCCAACTTAATACTACTCAGCATTCTAATATTAATATGGAAATGTAGATACACTTGAAGTTTATATTGGATGTCTACTAATACTTTCCTCCATCTATTACTGTTCATTCTTCAACTTACAGGGCAATACTTTTTACATTGTAAACCTTAATTCTAGTTGCTTCTTTTTCACTTTATGGACATGACATATAGTTGACTCTTGAAGAACTCAGGGTTAGGGTGAGGATGCAGTAGAAACTCCTAGTATAACTTTATAGCTGAACCCTTATATGCAGTTACACATTTAGGAATTCAACAAACCTTGGATCATTTAGTACTGCAGTACATATTTATTGAAAATAATCTGCACATAAGTGGTTCAGTTCAAATCCATGCTGTTCAAAGGTCAACTATGGTGATATAATTTTCAAAACTGAACAAGTTATGCTAACTTTCCACAGTGAAGACTACCAAAATGAGTAACACAAAACCAAATAATTTCTGAGCCTACTACATCTTTTAAATTCTTCACCTTTTAGGCAGATGGTAAATGGCAACCTATCAGCAATATTCCTATTATATTCTAGTCCTTTAAATATCTCTTGGTGCTTGAAAAAAAATCATCTAATGCCTTCCGCAAAGTGAAAAAAAAAAAAAAAACCAACTCAAAATATTTGAATGCTTGCTGCTGAACATGCTAAATGAGCTAAATAATGGGAAACACATTTACAATATATTTTAATGGTAAGTCTATCCAATTTGTGATTTAAGAGGTCAAACTATTGGTTATTTTTGCATTCTTAGTAATTTAGGGAGAAGCAGACTGGGAAATATGCACTCACAGGCCTTATAAAACTGCCGCAGTTATTTTGACTAATAGACATTTATGGCCAATGTTCTGCTGGTAGAAAAACACCCTTGCAAGGTTATAAACTAGTAGAAGAGCTCACAGAACCCTAAAAAAAAAAAAAAAACCAACTCAAAATATTTGAATGCTTGCTGCTGAACATGCTAAATGAGCTAAATAACGGGAAACACATTTACAATATATTTGAATGGTAAGTCTATCCAATTTGTGATTTAAGAGGTCAAACTATTGGTTATTTTTGCATTCTTAGTAATTTAAGGAGAAGCAGACTGGGAAATATGCACTCACAGGCCTTATAAAACTGCCGCAGTTATTTTGACTAACAGACATTTATGGCCAATGTTCTGCTGGTAGAAAAACACCCTTGCAAGGTTATAAACTAGTAGAAGAGCTCACAGAACCCTGAAGCATTCATAGCCACAGCTGTGCAGACAAAGCCGTGCAAAGAATAAAGCAATCATTTGTGCTAGTGAGTTTACGCACTGTGGACAACCTACTAACAAATCAAGGCTGAACTGTGTGTACGCGCGTGTGTGTGTTGGTTACTTAGGTAACCTTGGTCACCTAAGTCAATAGAAGAGAATTCAATCAGTAGTTTTCTGTCTCCTGAATACTCCCTTTATTTTACCTTGCTCTTGATTAACAAAACTCCCTTTTCTCCCACTTGTATCCTGTGTTCCAATAGGGAAAAAGCCTATGATTAAAAAATGCAAAAAATCACCCTTATTTTTGCTATACTAAGTGATTTTTTTTTTCAAATACTGTGAGTCAATAGAAGAAATTTGTGTTTTGGTAACATTCCCAGAGAAAATTACATGCTAGAAATTATAACTGAAAATAAACAGATTCTTAGGTACAGACACATTCATGTTTGCCCAAAGGCTTTCATTTGAAGAGTGAGAGACAAGAAGCAGAATAACAACTTTTCAACAACTGACTAAAGTTCATCATTTTCACCCATATTCATATTCTTAGTTTTTGTGGGAGCAAAAGTGATTTGTTAAGGCCATTATGAACATTTTCAACTTATGTAAATTGTTTCCATTTCTTTCTTTATTAGGGATTTTTTGTGTATAATATGCTACACTATTTTAAAATAGCTTAAACAATATGTTCCAGTATTTTTTACATCATATACTCAGTAAAATAATTTTAATGCCTGCCTACACTTCTGATATAAGAATAACTGTGAAGAATGTTTGGCAAAGAAAATTTACTGCAATCCTCTCTCTCCCAGGATTCACAAATTTTATTTTAATAAACAAAATTCTCTAGGCAACTGTGAAACTATGCTCTCGATATAAAAATCTCTGTTCATAATTTATTGGAGAATATAAGGAACCAAATATTTTAAAATGAAGTAGAATGAGGAAAATTGGAGATGAAAGACATTGTATAAATTTTGAAATATGCACATACAAAATTTTTTATAGACAAACTCTGCATGATATTTTATCATCATGAAAAATAGTAGTTAAAATGTGATGATTAGTTATTACATGCCCAGCTTTACAAGTATTCACGCTTTATCTTTACAATAATTCTGTGTATAGATAGCATTATTATTGTCTGTTGTAGAGGTGGAAACTGATGCACTAAATAGTTAAAGGAGGATTTGTAAGATCAGTAAGGGGACACAGCTCAGTGGTGTATCTCCAAATCCCTCCCTCCTTCCGGAAACTGCCTATAGAGATATACTTTCATCAATATTGTTAGACTCGGGACTTCCCTGGTGGTCCAGTGGCTAAGATTCCACTCTTAATGCAGGGATCCCAGGGTTCAACCCCAGGCCAGGGCCCAGGTCTCACATGTCACAATCAAAGATCCCACATGTGACAACGAAGATTGAAGATCCCACATGCTGCAACTAAGACCCAGAAGAGCCAAATAAATATATAAATGAATAGTTTAAGGACTTGACTCCTTAGACTCAAGTTTCAACATGCACTGATATTTTGAATTTTTTAAGCATAAAAACACATTGTTAATGAATATAAAGAATTTCCTGTCAGCACATTTTAACCAAGATGTTTGTAACTAAACTTTCCTATACTCAAATAAATTTCATAGCTATATCTTATACACTAAATTTTGGCTTTCTCCACTTCATCCACTAACATTGTAATTTAATGGAAGAACATATTTTTTCAATAAGTCAGAGCTGTGGGTACAGATCCAGAGTTGTTTGCACTGTTTTCTCCTTTCTTTTGCTTTTAGGGGAGTCTGTTAATAAGATAAATGCCCATGTGATAGCCTCAAAGGCCTGGGCTTTATTACATACTATGCACTATTTGGCAATGATCATCTTATATTAACAAGGGATAGAACTGATTTCTTAATGAAAATTCAAATGCGTAATTAAGTATAAATTTACACAAAATAATATTTCAAATATGATACTCAATACTGTCATGTAGCATTAATGTTTTAACATTGCTTTATAAAGGCAATTTTATCTTTTACTGTCATACAGCATTTTTGAACAAATATAACTTTAAATTCTGAATTGCTAAGATGATCAATGATGACATTAACACTTTTGATTAGCCTAAAGGATAGAATGCCAAAGAAGTATTTTCCAAAATAATTTTCATGGTCTTCTAATATGTATAAAATTTGGGGGATTTATTTAAGGGGACTCTAGTACTTGAATTCTGGAAATAAAAAATAATAATGATTAAACAATAATAGTGTGCCTCAAGAGTTTTTAGCTGCAAGAAACAGAAACCTATTACATGGAAGGAAAGGGACTACTTGACAAGGAGTCAGGTATATCCTACAACCTATATAAAAAACAGAAGACAAGGCTAAGCAAACAGGATAAATTCAAAAGACCCTTTGAAACAAAAAGAATCTAGTCAAAAAAGACTAAGGTGTCACCACTACTTAACAAAACCTACCACAGACCTAATAGGCACAAATCACATTTCAGCTTTCATGTGTCTTTCTGACACTCCATTCAGAAGCCAAAGTCATTAAAAAGAGAAACTATCACCAGGATCTGGCGGCCTCTTTGAGAGGGAAAAGAAGAGCTTCTCCTCTGCTGTTTTGAGGGAGAAAGGCCAAGAAAGGGGTGGTGAGGATAGAGCTATGCCTCCCACCACTCACACTTTGGAGAGTTCCACACACAGAAAAGACTGATGTAAGCCTGGTGCTTTATCAGTTCAGTTCAATCAATCAGTTGTGTCAGACTCTTTGCAACCCCATGGACTGCAGCACGGCAGACCTCCCTGTCCATCACCAGCTCCCGGAGTTCACTCAAACTCATGTCCATCCAGTCGGTGATGCCATCCAGCCATCGCATTCTCGACTGTCCCCTTCTCCTCCCACCTTCAATCTTTCCCAGCATCCAGGGTTTTTTCAAATGAGTCAGTTCTTCGCATCAGGTGGCCAAAGTATTGGAATTTCAGCTTCAGCATCAGTCCTTCCAATGAATATTCAGGATTGATTTCCTTTAGGATGGACTGGTTGGATCTCCTTGCAGTCCAAGGGACTCTCAAGAGTCTTCTCCAACAACACAGTTCTAAAGCATCAATTCTTTGGTGCTCAGCTTTCTTTACAGTCCAACTCTCACATCCATACATAACTACAGGAAAAACCAGAGCTTTGACTAGATGGACCTTTGTTGGCAAAGTAATGTCTCTGCTTGTTAATATGCTGTCTAGATTGGTCACAGCTTTTCTACCAAAGGAGCAAGTATCTTTTAATTTCATGCCTGGAGTCACCATCTGCAGTGATTTTGGAGG
>SJYT01051250.1:76089-112104 GCA_006410635.1 Cephalophus harveyi | reverse complement strand
TAGTCATAACTTTCCTTCCAAGCAGCAAGCGTCTTTTAATTTCATGGCTGCAATCACCATCTGCAGTGATTTTGGAGCCCCCCCCCCCCAGATAAAGTCTGTCACTGTTTCCCCATCTATTTGCCATGGCCCAGATGCCATGATCTTAGTTTTTCAAATGTTGAGTTTTAAGACATCTTTTTCACTCTCCTCTTTCACCTTCATCAAGGGGCTCTTTAGTTCTTCTTTGCTTTCTGCCATAAGGGTGGTGTCATCTGCATATCTGAGGTTATTGATAGTTCTCCCAGAAATATTGATTTCAGCTTGTGCTTCATCCAGCCCAGCATTTCACATGATGTACTCTGCATAGAAGTTAAATAAGCACTATGACAGTATACAGCCTTGACATGCTCCTTTCCCGATTTGAAACCAGTCTGTTGTTCCATGTCCAGTTCTAACTGTTGCTTCTTAACCTGCATACAGATTTCACAGGAGGCAGGTCAGGTGGTCTGGTAGTCCTGTATCTTGAAGAATTTTCCACAGTTTGTTGTGATCCACACAGTCAAAGGCTTTAGCCTAGTCAACAAAGCAGAAGTAGATGTTTTTCTGAAACTCTGTTGGTTTTTCGATGATCCAGCAGATGCTGGCAACTTGATCTCTGGTTCCTCTGCCTTTTCTAAATCCAGCTGAACATCTGGAAGTTCATGGTTCACATGCTGTTGAAGCCTAGCTTGGAGAATTTTGAGCATTACTTTGCTAGTGTGTGAGATGAGTGCAATTGTGTGGTAGTTTAATTGTGTAATATTTCAATTTCACCAAAATAGGAAACTAAAACCAAAAAGTGCTATAAATATAATTCATCTGGTGGTTATATTCCAATTTTCCCTTCTCTAGCAAACTGGGGATATACTGTCTGACCTCTCTCATTCAGAATTCTGTGGTTTGTGAGTTCAACCTAACATCTAACTGAGAGTTATGAAGGTAGAGTTGCTGGACCAAATATAACTAATTAAACCTAGGCCCAGTGATTCTTTTAAGAATGACCATGACTAAATGGACTTGAGTTTGAGCAAACTCTGGGAGATAGTGAAGGACAGGGAAGCCTGGTGTGCTGTAGTCCATAAGGTCACAAACAGTCAGACATGACTTAGTGACTGAGAATCAACAAGGAGATCATCAAAGAACAACAGCACATCTGTCATCCTGACACTTCCTTCCCAGAGTTCCTGTGTTGGAACCCTTCTTCTTTGAATTACAAACCTTTTCTTTGTTTCTTGTTTGCACCCTTTGTTCTGCTGAACACATCATCATTTGATGTGTTAGAAAAGTAAACGGGAGGTGAGTTTTGTGACTCTGAAAATATATTTATTTTCTGAAAATAATTTGTTCTACCTTATCACTCTATTGCTGCTGCTGCTGCTGCTGCTGCTAAGTCGCCTCAGTCGTGTCCGACTCTGTGCGACCCCATAGACGGCAGCCCACCAGGCTCCCCCGTCCCTGGGATTCTCCAGGCAAGAACACTGGAGTGGGTTGCCATTTCCTTCTCCAACGCATGAAAGTGAAAAGTGAAAGTGAAGTCGCTCAGTTGTGTCCGACTCCTAGTGACCCCATGGACTGCAGCCTACCAGGCTCCTCCATCTATGGGATTTTCCAGGCAAGAGTACTGGAGTGGGGTGCCATTGCCTTCTCCACAGTCTATTGCTAATAGCTGTTTATTCAATTTTGGGTTGAAAATGTTTCCTTAGAATTTTTAAGAAGTTGAAAACTTGTTACAAAGCAGTTATCTTTCTGAAAGGAATTAATTTGTATACTATCAGACTTTTTCCTTGAATCTTTCACCCATGGCACAAATTTATTTTCATGCTATTGTTTTTATTTTGGCATAAAATACTTGTATCTCTCTACTCTGAGAAATGTCCATGTATTATCTCTTAATCCTTTTTCTGTTTTCCTTAAACTCCTATTACAAAATGAATCTATTGAATTTATCTTCTAAGTTTCTTATATTTCCTCTCCTGTTTATAAAAATATTTTCATCTTTTATATTATTTTCTGGGGATATCTTTAAATTTATATTCCAAAATGTATACTAAATTTCTCATTTGGCAATATTTTAACCTCTACGTGTTCATTTTTTTTGTATGATTGTTTCCTTTTAAATTCATTTTGCAGATAAACATCTTGTCTCACCCCTTTGATAATATTACATGTACAGCATGGTTAATTTGAATGTGCATGTTCTAACCAGTAACTTTGTCTTTTTGTTTATTGTTTTTCTCTTTCTTGTAGAACTCTTTCCTCAAATATGAGTATTTCTTCACATTTAAGAACGAGACATTAACAAGCTGGTCAGAGGCTTGGTATGAGAAGCTAGGGCCTGTCAACTTTTGGGATTTAGGGTAATCAGGTCGCAAGCTGACTATTTTCCTATGGGAGTCTTGTATTTTAGCTTTAGTGATTTTTCTATGTGGTTATTTAATTTCTCTTAGAGAGAACAAACTCCTGGTGGCATAAACCAGGCAGAAAGAATTATAGGAGGAAGCTGGGAAAATGATTCAAAACCTACCATTTAATCAGCAATCTTTCACACAAATTCTATTTTAATTCCCATTTCTCAAAAGCATCCTCCACTTTGCCTTTTGACACCCAAGTCTACAGGCTCTTTTTTCATATTTTGGTATCTCTGAGCATCTCAGTAGCCCATGCCGGGTAAGAAATTTGCAAATTCAAGATCGAAAAAACATAAACTTGATGTATTTTATATAATTTCAGGCTTAAACTAAGGAGTTTGCTATATCTTCTTATAAAGAAAGGAAATTCTTGTTCTCAGTACGATTATATCATCCAATTATTTTCAAATTTTATTTCTTACATGTCTTCTGGCTTACTTCAGGTCTCAAGGCAATAATTCAGATCATGCCCTTCTTTATGTATATTATTATCCAAGGAAATTATTTGTTTTGTTAAAATTTCTTACTCTAGAAAGTATTGTGCTATAATTCTTTTAATCTCTAAGAGTAATTTTCCCTCTTTCATTCATAGTATTATCAGAGATTCCTATTTTTATTGGCTAGGTCAGAAAGGAGATTATTTACCTTATTATCTCCTAATTCCAGACAGAGATTGAAGTTAGTTCTCATCTTTAAGTAACTCTCTGCATCCTGTTTTGGTATACAGAATATGTTTAGTCTACCAATGGTTATGAGATAATTTATGAAACCATGATGAGCAGAATAATGATTTCCCAAAGATTTCTATGCCCCAATTCCCACAACCTATGAATATGTTGGGCCACATGGGAAAGGGAAATTATGGCTGCAAATGAAATTAAGGTTGTTAATCAGATGACCTGCTGGGGATATTAATCTGAAATATCAGTGGGCTGAATATAACCTCATGTGTCTTCACAAATGGAAGAGAAAAGCAGAAGACAGAAACTAGAGAGATGTCCGTGTGAGAAGGACTCATCCTGGCATTACTAGCTTTGAAGATGGAGGAAGGAGAGAATAAGCCAATAAAAATGGACAGCCTCATACCTCTGGCTGATTCATGTTGAGGTTTGACAGAAAACAAAATTCTGTAAAGCAATTATCCTTCAATAAAATAATAAATTTTAAAAAATGGACAGCCTCTAGAAACTAGAAAATAAAAGAAACAGTTTCTCTCCTAGAGCCTCTAGATAGGGATCACCCTACTAACACCTTGATCTTAGCCCAGCAAGATCTGTTTTGGATTTCTGACCTCTAGAAGCATGAAATAATGCATTTTTGTTGTTGTAAGTTAGATTTGTGAGAATTTGTTACAAGAACTAAGAAAAACTAATATAGGTTTTGGTACCTGGAAATGGGGTGCTTCTATATCAAATACCTTAAAAGGTGGGGATGGCTTTGGAGTTGGCTGGAAGAATTTTGGACTTCCTTGGTGACTCAGACAGTAAGGAGTCTGCCTGCAATGTGGGAGACCCGGGTTCTATCCCTGGGTCAGGAAGATCCCCTGGCGAAAGAAATGGCAACCCATTCCAGTAGTCTGCCTGGAAAAATCCCATGGACAGAGGACACGGCGGGCTACAGTGCACAGGGTCACAAAGAGTGGACACGACTGAGCAACTTCACTCTCTTTCACTTTCAGAAGAATTTTGAGGTGCATAATAGAAAAAATACTTAAGATTCCCTTGAACAGAATCTTAATATTAATAGAGACATGGATGTTAAAAACTCTGCAAGTGAGGGATCATCTAAAAGAAAGAAGCATGGTAAATAAAACATTTATTACCTGAAAGAATACGTAATTCATCACAAACACACTGTTGGTAGAAATACGGATGTAAAAGATAATTCTAGCTAGGGGGGAGTCAGGAATAAATGAAGAACACATTATTGGAAACTGGAGGAAACCCTTGTTACCCAGCATAGAAAGCTTCACAAAATTCTACAGTTATGTGACAAGTAGAATTTTAAATGATGAAATTATACTTTCAAATGAGAAACTTCCCTAGTAAAAGGTAGATATGGCCCATTTCCTCTTGCTGCTTATAGCAAAATACAAAAGGGATAAAGGAACTCAGATTTGATGATTTAGAAAATACTTGGCCTTTAATCATAAAGATTAAAATGAAGAGATTCCCACCATCAGAAAAGTGATTTCCAGAATATAAACTAAGAGTTGGCTAAGCACTCTTTTGCTGAAATGGCAACCCATTCCAGTATTCTTGCCTGGAAAATCCCACAGACAGAGAGGCCTGGCAGGCTACGGTGCATAGAGTTGGAAAGAGTCAGAAACAACTAAAGTGACTTAGCATGCACACGAAGAATGATCAGGAAGATCAAAAGGTCAATATATTTAGTCACACAACAGACTCTTTGAAATAACTAAGCATATGATTCAGATAATACCTCAATATCTCAATAGGAGATAGAGACAGATATGAGATTTCCTAGAAAAGACATCAAAGATAATGTTGAAAGATTGCCTCTTGTCTAACAGTGTGAGTCTTCAAGATTTATCATGGATTTATCATGATCCACCAGTTTCATGTATCAACAAAACTCTAGGAGCTTGAACTAATATATACTGATAAAGTACAGAATGAAAGAAGGCTGTCAGACCACCAAATTCTACGAGTTCTAACTACTAGTGATACAAATCCTAGTAAGCACAGTGATAAAACTCAACAGTAAACATGCACTGCATTTCATGAATAAGTAAACATGACTCAAAGGGTCATCTGAGCTTAGAACCACAGGTAACTAGTCCCTGAAATCAAATCCGTGGCTGGATTCTCAAAGTACTTGAGACCAGTAATTTATTTTCTCCTACCAGTTTTTCCCTTTCTGAATCAGAAAGTCTATGACTAGTACCATATGCATGTCCCAATATTGCTTTTGGGAACAATAATTATTTCTTGAGTTTCACAAGTTTAAAGATGGAGAGAGCTGTGACCCCGGATGAAATTATATCCAGAGGATCTCTCACGTCAATTGAGATGATGAGACTGAATTTTAGAATTAATGAGACCAGATGCCAATAAAGACTTAGATGCATTTTTGGACTTGACTTAACCAGAGATCAAACTGCCACCATCCGCTGGATCATGGAAAAAGCAAGAGTGTTCCAGAAAAACATCTATTTCTGCTTTATTGACTATGCCAAAGCCTTTGACTGTGTGGATCAAGTAAACTGTGGAAAATTCTGAAAGAGATGGGAATACCAGACCACCTGACCTGCCTCTTGAGAAACCTGCATGCAGGTCAGGAAGCAAAAGTAGGACTGGACATGGAACAACAGACTGGTTCCAAATAGGAAAAGGAGTCCGTCAAGGCTGTATATTGTCACCCTGCTTATTTAACTTCTATGCAGAGTACATCATGAGAAATGCTGGACTGGATGAAACACAAGCTGGAATCAAGATTGCCGGGAGAAATATCAATAACCTCAGATATGCAGATGACACCACCCTTATAGCAGAAAGTGAAGAAGAACTGAAGAGCCTCTTGATGAAAGTGAAAGAGGAGAGTGAAACAGTTGGCTTAAAGCTCAACATTCACAAAATTAAGATCATGGCATCTGGTCCCATCGCTTCATGGCAAATAGATGAGGAAACAGTGGAAACAATGGCCGACTTTATTTTTCTGGGTTCCAAAATCACTGCAGATGGTGATTGCAGCCATGAAATTAAAAGACGCTTACTCCTTGGTAGGAAAGTTATGACCAACCTGGACAGCATATTAAAAAGCAGAGACATTACTTTGCCAACAAAGGTTCATCTAGTCAAGGCTATGGTTTTTCCAGTGATCCTGTATGGATGTGAGAGATGAACTATAAAGAAAGCTGAACGCCGAAGAATTGATGCTTTTGAACTGTGGTGTTGGCAAGAATCCAACCAATCCATCCTAAAGGAGATCAGTCCTGGGTGTTCACTGGAAGGACTGATGTTGAAGCTGAAACTCCAATACTTTGGCCACCTGATGTGAAGTGCTGACTCATTGGAAAAGACCCTGATGCTGGGAAAGTTTGAGGGCAGGAGGAGAAGGGGACAACAGAGAATGAGATGGCTGGATGGCATCACCGACTCAATGGACATGGGTTTGGGTGAACTCTGGGCGTTGGTGATGGACAGGGAGGCCTGGTGTGCTGTGGTTCATGGGGTCACAAAGAGTCGGACAGGACTGAGCGACTGAACTGAAACTGAACTGATAATCTAATTAGTTGACATTTTTGGGAAATTTAGGGTGCGGTAAATCCCTGTTGGCTCAGCAGTAAAAGAATATGCCTGCAATGCAGGAGATGCAGGTTGAATCTCTGGGTTGGGATGATACCCTGGAAAAGGAAATGGCAAACTGCTTGAGTATTCTTGCCTGGGAAATTGCATAGAAAGAGGAGCCTGGTTGGGCTATAGACCATGAGGTCCCAAATCACCACCAAATGTATTTTATATGTGAATATTTGAGGAACAGGGACACACTGTGGTAGTATAAAGCCACTCCAAAAATGCACCTGTCCTAATCCTTGGAAACTAAGAATACATTAGTTTACATGACAAAGGGGGTTTATGGTTTCAAGTGAAATTAAGATGACCCCTGGATTTGAGATGAAGCTGTTAACATACATTATATGGGTGGACCCTTGAGAAAGAGGAAAGCAGAAGAGAAAAAATCAGGCAAGGAGCACAGCATGAGGACTCAGCCTAGTGGAACTAGCTTTGAAGATGAAGAAGAGGGAAATGAGCCAAAGAAAGTGGTTAGCTTTTAGGTGGTGGAAAAATCAAGGAAACAGATCCCCTTTGAAAGTATCCACAGTGCAATCTCCCTGCTAGGTGATGGTTGGTTATGAACTATAGAACTTTTAGACAATATGTTTGTGTTGTTTTGAGCCACTAAATCTAGGGTAACTTGTAATAGCAACAATAGAAAAATGACACAAAAACATATATATATATGTTTTCAGTAAGCAAAATATATTAGATATAATGACATCTGCCAAAAAATTACATTTATTGATCCCATAGAGCTTTCTGGCAAATTCTTTTGGCATATTAACATTTTAATGTTAATGTTCATGGTACATTGATAATATTAGTGTAAGTATTTATTTCTATTTTGTACCTTTCTTTCAAAATTACAACTGGAAAATTTTGAAATTACAATTATTTAGATTCTACTTTATTAATATAATTTTTATTGACTATCAGTTTATCATTCTTTTTCTTCAAGAGATGGGAATAGCAGACCACCTGACCGGCCTCCTGAGAAATCTGTATGCAGGTCAAGAAGCAACAGTTAGAACTGGACATGGAACAACAGAATAGTTACAAATCGAGAAAGGAGTACGTCAAGGCTGTATATTGTCACCCTGCTTATTTAACTTCTATGTAGAGCACATCATGTGAAATGCTGGGCTGGATGAAGCACAAGCTGGAATCAAGACTGTCAGGAGAAGCATCAATAACCTCAGATACACACCCTTATGGCAGAAAGCAAACAACTAAAGAGCCCCTTGATGAAAGTGAAAGAGGAGAGTGACAAAGTTGGCTTAAAATTAATCACTGAAAAAATGTAGATTATGGCATCTGGTCCCATCACTTCATGGAAAATAGATGGGGAAACAATGGAAACAGTGACAGACTTTATTTGGGGGGGCTCCAAAACCACTGCAGATGGTGAGTGTAACCACTCAATTAAAAGATGTTTGCTCCTTGGAAGAAAAGCTATTACCAACCTAGACAGTATATTAAAAAGCAGAGACATTACTTTGTTGATAAACTCTGTCTAGTCAAAGCTATGATTTTTCCAGTAGTCATGTATGGATGTGAGAGTTGGTCTATAAAGAAAGCTGACCATCAAAGAATTGATACTTTTGAACTGCTGTATTGGATAAGACTCTTGAGATTCCCTTGGACTGCAAGGAGTTCCAACCAGTCCATCCTAAAGGAAATCAGTCCTGATATTCATTGGAAGGACTGATGCTGAAGCTAAAATTCCAATACTTTGGCCACCTAATGTGAAGAACTGACTCCTTAGAAAAGACCCTGATGCTCAGAAAGATTGAAGGCTGAAGGAGAAGTGGATGACAGAGGATGAGATGATTGGATGATATCCCCAGCTCGGTGGACATGAGTTTGAGCAATCTCCGGGATATGGAGATTGACAGGGAGGCTTGGCGTGCTGTAGTCCATGGAGTCACAAAGAGTTAGATACAACCAAGCAAGTGACCTGAAAAGAACTGATCATAATCTACAGTGAAATATAATCTGAAAAAATACATAACTAAATCACTTAGTTGTAAACCTGAAATCAATACAATAATATAAACTGACTATACTTTAATTTAAAAAAAAAAGTTAATGGGCTGTGCACAATGATTTCCTTTCCAAAGTATGATATGAAAAGGATGGGGGAATGATAACTTCTCAGAGAAACCTGACAAACAGTAACTCAGTCAGGTGACCAAGATTAACATCACTAGTTGATACATGTACCCAAGTTTAATGTGGTGAGAATGTCACTTCACCTCTAGTTTTCTGCTCCTGAACCCATAAAATCAGTCTCACTAACCTTGAGAAAAAATTGAGACAAACTCTAATTGTAAGATACTGGACCAGAACTCTGGAAAATTTGCACATTCACCAAAAAAGAAAGAGGAAAATTTATGAAACTCTCACAGAGTAGAGGAGACTAATGATGACTACATGTCATGTAGTATATAGATGAACTCCTGTAAGAGAAAAGAGACATTAGGGAAAAGCT
Organism: Cephalophus harveyi; assembly: GCA_006410635.1. NCBI lineage: Eukaryota > Metazoa > Chordata > Mammalia > Artiodactyla > Bovidae > Cephalophus > Cephalophus harveyi. Next base: position 102,883 of record SJYT01051250.1, on the reverse strand, counting down.
CATGAAATTTTAAGAAATCATGAGGTTTAATTAATTCTAATGTATCGATGTTGGTTATGGGCTTCCCAGGTGGCACAGCAGTAAAGAAACCGCCTGCCAATGGAGGAGACAAAGAGACATGGATTCAGTCCCTGGGTCAGCAAGATCCCCGGAAGTAGGAATGGCAACCTGCTCCAGTATTCTTGCCTAGAGAATTCCATGGACACAGGAGCCTGGTGGGCTATCATGGGGTCTCAAAGAGTCAGACATGAATGAACACACACACACACACACACACACCCCAGTGTTGGTTACTTAATAGTCTCATATATACCATCATAATACAAAATGTTAACAAAGGTAGAAAATGAGGGTAGAGTGTAAAATAATGGCACAATACTATTTTCTGCAACTTCTCTATACATCTATAACTATTCTTCAAAAAGTTTTATTTACTCATATAATTTATTTTAAAAGTAATTTGAAAAATATAAAGCTTAAAATTTAGCTTACAGTGTCTTACTAACTGTGGAAGACACTGTAGCTTAGTTCAATCAGCACACACTTTGTGTGAATTTCTCTTACATTCTCTACTAACTGTTGACCTAGACTCTGTAGTACTCACAGGTGGCCATATGTTAACATTCACTGTACAATGAGATCTACAAGTGTTCTGATGGTACCCTTTATCTTTTTTCCTGCCTGGAAATTTGGAAATGATGACTGGTGCAACAACAGGCATTTGCTGACCAGGAGAAAAATGTTCTCATGTCATTAAGCCCTCTTACCAATTAAAACTTAGTTTATAATGAATAAGGCTTCCCTGGTGGCTCAGATGGTAAAGAATCTGCCTGCGATGCGGGAGACCCAGGTTTGATCCCTGGGCAGGGAAGATCCCCTGGAGAAGTGAATGGCAACCCACTCCAGTATTTCTGCTGGAGAATTCCATGGACAAAGGAGTCTGGCAGGCTACAATTCACAGTGTCCCAAGCGACTAACACTATAATGAAGAAAATAATACTAGCATATTTAAGCCACTGTTTTTAGGTCATCAGTTGCTTGCAGTAATGAATTCCTGAATCACTTCCACTGTTACTATCTCTTAGTTATTTCTATTACCTTTAATACTTTAGCCATGTTACCTTTCTATTTGTCCATATTCAAACTACTAAAGCCACGGTAAATACTATTTTCTCTAATCAAAGGCCTAGTTGTAAATATCCTAAAAGCAGTAGGTAGTTGACAAATGTGAGAAGTTAAATATTATGGACGCTTTAGCATGTTATTCACTATAAACAGATAATAGATGTATATTATTGTGCTAACACTCAGCTAAGATTCCAGATTCTACTTAGACTATCAAGTTAACTTTGTTCAGCAGGATAGGGGGTCCAAACACAAAACTGTGTAATTCTCCTAAATAAACATTAGTTTTTTTATGTATACTATGTTTTAATTAATGTCAGCTGTATTATGTTTAAAACTGTCATAATAAGAAATAGATCATAGTCAAGGATATTTTTAACTACATCAACTTCTTACCAGTCATGATCGGTTATGGTCTAGCTCCCCAAATCTTAATCAAGAATTTAAAAAGTGTATAATAACTGATGTTTACAAATTTTTGATAACTTTTAAACGTTTTATGACTCTGTGACAGCAAACCCAATTTGTAAAGTACTGTATTATGGTTAAATAAATACATCAAAGTGTAAGACTTTCATTCAAAATAAAGTACTATCTATTTGATAATGTTGTATCTATGGGAAGATTTGTATATTTTTATAGCCTACATAAAACTGTTTAATAGTAACAGTATATTGTTAAATATTAAATTATTATATTCATTTTAAAAGGTTGAAAAATAAAGACATTTAAAGAAAACAGATAAGATTTTTATGTGCATTTCTTGTGAATTGTATGCATGTACACATTCGAAGCTGAATGTGTCCATTTTCTTGATAGCCAAAGGTGACTTAGTAAACATTTTCATATAAAACCCCCCATTCTATTTTTTTTTTTAATTTTCTCCTTTCCCCCCTTTTTCAGATTTATTTTCCTTCTTCTGGTTTGAAAGTAGAAGTGAAAGTGTTAATCATCCAGTTGTGTCCAGTTGTGTCTTTGCAACCCCATGCAATGAATTATGAAGAACTGATTTATAATCTTTGAAATAAAATCATTAAACTATTTTATCTCTGAAAATCTATGAGTGAATTGTCTTCCTGGCACAAGGGGACTAAAATCAAACACTAAAAAGGGAACAAATAATTCTAAAATTACTAAGTGCAATAATTATTTCATTGTAACATAATAGAGTTTCAGATATTTGACAACTTCTTGGGGGAATTCCAGTAGCTAATAACTAACTGCAGAACTGTAAACACATAGTACTTAGGCAATTTCTCTGATGCCCTTTGCTTGTTAAACAAAAACAGAAGTTAATATTTTGAAGGAATTAGACTTTAATCTCAACCCTCTAACTCAACACAAAGATATTTTAATAGCCACAAAAAAGCACATGTTTAGGCAGGGGAAATGTTTTTGTTTTTTTTTTTCTATTTATTTTTATTGACTTCAGCTTGGCATCATAGGATATGCTTTTGAAATTTCTCAATGAAAAATAAGATTTGAAAGTCAAAACAATAAAGCATCTAGAAGAACATCTTCACAGGATTTTGGAGCTGTTAAAAAAAATTAATAGGACATAAAAATGGATTAACCATAAAAATTTTTTCATAAACATGGGTATATTAAATTGAACCATTTTTATTTGCTTAAAAATACCATTAAGAGAGAAAATCAGCCGCGCACAGATGGGGAGAATTTTATCTTCAATGTATATTACTAGCTAACATCTTGTATCAAAAATAGAAATACAGTCAAATAACTCAATAGAAAAGGAAACTAATATTAAAACGGCTTTTTACCAAAATAAACAAACTATAGAATGAGTTTAAAACATCTGAAAAGAAGCTCAGCTTCATTATCTGAGAAATGCATGTTAACTACTATGAAGTACAATCACACACACACCAGTGGTTAAAATTAGAAACAGATAAAATACTAACTTTTGATGTAGATATGGAACTACAGAATATTATATACTTCTTGTGAGCATAAATCAATACAATCACTTTGAAAAATATTTTAGCATTATCCACTAAAATTTAACCACAATTTACTCTATGACCAAATTCTACTCCTAAGTAGTAATATTGACTATGCCGAAGCCTTTGACTGTGTGGATCACAATAAACTGTGGAAAATTCTGAAGGAGATGGGAATACCAGACCATCTAACCTGCCTCTTGAGACACCTATATGCAGGTCAGGAAGCAACAGTTAGAACTGGACATGGAACAACAGACTGGTTCCAAATAGGAAAAGGAGTATGTCAAGGCTGTATATTGTCATCCTGCTTATTTAACTTGTATGCAGAGTACATCACGAGAAATGCTGGACTGGAAGAAGCACAAGCTGGAATCAAGATTGCCGGGAGAAATATCAATCACTTCAGATATGCAGATGACACCACCCTTATGGCAGAAAGTGAAGAGGAGCTAAAAAGCCTCTTGATGAAAGTGAAAGAGGAGAGTGAAAAAGTTGGCTTAAAGCTCAACATTCAGAAAACAAAGATCATGGCATCTGGTTCCATCACTTCATGGGAAATAGATGGGGAAACAGTGGAAACAGTGGCTGACTTTATTTTCTGGGGCCCCAAAATCATTCCAGATGGTGATTGCAGCCATGAAATTAAAAGACTCTTACTCCTTGGAAGAAAAGTTATGACCAACCTAGACAGCATATTAAAAAGCAGAGATATTACTTTGTCAGCAAAAGTCTGTCTAGTCAAGGCTATGTTTTTTCCAGTAGTCATGTATGGATGTGAGAGTTGGACTATAAAGAAAGCTGAGTGTCAAAGAATTGATGCTTTTGAACTGTGGTGTTGGAGAAGACTCTAGCAAGTCCCTTGGACTGCAAGGAGATCCAACCAGTCCATCCTAAAGGAGATCAGTCCTGGGTGTTCATTGGAAGGACTGATGTTGAAGCTGAAACTCCAATACTTTGACCACCTGATGCGAAGAGCTGACTCATTTGAAAAGACCCTGATGCTGGGAAAGATTGAAGGCAGAAGGAGAAGGGGACGACAGAGGATGAGATGGTTGGATGGCATCACCGACTCAATGGAAATGGGTCTGGGTAGATTCCAGCAGTTGGTGATGGACAGGGAGGCCTGGTGTGCTGCAGTTCATGGGGTCACAAAGAGCCGGACACGACTGAGTGACTGAACTGAAGTAGTAATATGGATAGCCTTTGATAGCAAGTATTTTTACCAATAATTTTACATTTTGAAATTATTTTTATGCTAGACCTTGTATATATTGACCTACCTAATGAAAAAAAAAAAATTGTATATTTTTATTGTGTATCCAAAAATAAAGCCTACAGTAAAATGTTAAAACAATAACTGAACCTTAACAACATGACAACAATACAGTACAACAGAAAGGCATGTATATACTCATCCAAATATACGAAATGTTTGTAGTAGCAGTATTTATAATAGCCTATAGCTAAAAAGAACATAAATGTCCATCAAGAGCAGAATATCTATGAAAATGAATAAATTAATATCACACATAAATGCTACATGCATTAATATAAATAAATCTCATTAGTGAATGAAGCTAGATTCAAAAGAAGATATAATGTATGCCAATTTCAGTTTTATTAAGCTCCAAGTCAGGTAAAATTAATCATAGCTAACTTCAGGATGAAGGATGGAAGTAGTTACAGGCATAACTACCTCCTGGTAGCTTCCCTGGTAGCTTAGTTGGTCAAGAATCTGTCTGCAAAGCAGGAGATGCAGGCTTGATCCCTTGATAGGGAAGATCTCCTGAAGGGACTGGCTACCCACTCCAGTTTTCTTGTCTAAAGAACCCCATGGACAGAGGAGCCTGGCAGGCTACAGTCCTTGGGTAGCAAAGAGTCAGACATAACACACACATAACTATTTAACTATACTTTTCTGTATGTCATATTTCAATAAAAAATCAATTAAAAATAAAGTTACAATGCCTTAATTAGTTTTTATTGAAGGGGGTTTCCTACTGTCTGATCATTTCAGTTCAGTTCAGTCCCTCAGTCGTGTCCAACTCTGCAACCCCATGGACTGCAGCACGCCAGGCCTCCCTGTCCATCACCAACTCCAAGAGTTTACCCAAACTTATGTCCATTGAGTCAGTGATGCCATCCAGCCATCTCATCCTCTGTTGTTCCCTCTCCTCCTGCCTGCAGATACTGTCTGATAATGCTCTTTTTAAATTTAAATTTAAGTGGTAATTCTGTCTTCTTTCACTTTTTGATAATTCTATACTTATAAAACTGTACTTTTCTGTGTCATATTTCAATAAATAATCAATTAAAAAAAGTTGTAATGTCTTAATTAGTTTCTGCTTCAAAGCACTGACAAAAATTTATTTTACCTAATACTTGAGGCAAGTATGCAAGTTATTTGCATGCTTTAAAAATTGAGACTGAGCTATTCTAGTTTACTTATTACCCAGTGCTAAATAAAATTTTTAAATAAAGGAACAGATTTTTATATTTTTTGTGTGTGCATATATGAGAGAAATAAAGTGACAAAGATGCATAGAGAGAGACAGAAGAGAAAGACAAAGTTCTCTCTCTAATTGTGTAGCAATTTAAAATTATCAGATTTTTTCAAAGGCTTTGCCCCAGTTATCAAAGTTAAATTAGTTTTCAGAGACAAATGACTCCATTTCAACAACTTTTGAAAAAACATGAAATTTAATGCCATTAGAGGAATTTGGCGGGGGAGGGGACTCCTTTGTGGCTCAGACAGTAAAAAATCTGCCTGTAATGTGGGAGACCCTGGTTGGATCCACGGGTCAAGAAGATCCCTTGGAGAAGGAAATGGAAATCCACTCCAGTATTCTTGCCTAGAGAATTCCATGGACACAGGAGCCTGGCGGGCTATAGTCCATGAGGTCGCAGAGTCGGACAAGACTGAGCAACTACACTTTCACTTTCATTGGAATTTTTCAGAATGAAATGTTGTGCAAAGATTAAATTTTATCACCAATAACTCATTTTAAAATGATCAATATCAAATGTGCACATTTTAAGGAAACAAAGGTACAACTTAAGTTGACTAAATAGGAATTATTAAAAAAAATAATAAGTATGTGAGTCATAGAACTCAGTTTCACTAAGTCCAAGCCTTTCACCAAAGAAATGAGGAAATAGACATAAGGCAGTATAGATTAATAACCACTGTTATCTTATTAATGGGAGTTTAGGGGTTCCAATGCTCCTGACATCATGGGATGCTCCTGACACTGTTTGCTCCTGTTCCTCACTGAGCCTCTCAACATTCCTGTACTGTAATATACCTGTGGTTAGAAAACAAAGAAAATTCCAATGAGCCTCTATTTGATACAACATAGAGTATCAACAGCCCCACCTCCTGCTCCTGGCAAACACACACACACGAATACATGTACTGTGATACTCTGAACCTAACCCAAGATTATATTTCCCTATATGACAAATCACCACATTAGCTATAGATTGTGTTCAAAACAAATAAGTGAATTAATAAAGTGACAATTTACTTTAAAGGAAGATTCAAAAGCATCTTGTCATAGTGATTGAGAAAAAATGTCCCTGAAACCTATCATGAGAACATCTATCCAATTTTAAAATCAATAAGTGCAAGCTATTTGTTTATAACTCTTTAAATTTTGTATTTAAAAGATAAAATGTTAAGCTGAATTGCATTTATCAGAGATTATTGAATAATTTTCTCAAGTATAAAGCATCACTTTCTCAGTTTTAATGACTTATATCTATGGCAAAAAAACTTTTATTGTAGGCTTAAATATAATCTCTATCCAGTCATTATTACTTTCATGCCATGTAGATGGCTCACAGATATTTAAAACCCTTAGAATGATTTTTATTTTACTGTTGAATTATTTCATTCAACAAATATTTTTGATGAACTATGATGTGGTTGTGTCTTGTGGTGAAAGTAAAATCCAGTGTTATAAAGAAAAATACTGCATAGGAACCTGGAATCTTAGGTCATTATCAGGGTAAATTGGATGTGGTTAAACAGGAGATGGCAAGAGTGAACATCGACATTATAGAAATCAGTGAACTAAAATGGATAGGAATGGGTGAATTTAATTCAGATGACCAATACACTTACTACTGTGGGCAAGAATCCCTTAAAAGGAATGGAGTAGCCCTCATAGTCAACAAGAGTCCAAAATGCAGTACTTGGTTGCAATCTCAAAAATGACAGTATGATCTCTATTTGCTTCCAAAGAAAACCATTCAACATCACAGTAATTCAAGTCTATGCCCCAACCACTAATGCCAAAGAGGATGAAATTTAATGATTCTGTGAAGACCTACAAGACCTCCTAGAACTAACACCAAAAAAAGATGTACTTTTCATCATAGGGGCTGCTACTGCTAAGTCACTTCAGTCGTGTCTGACTCTGTGCGACCCCATAGATGGCAGCCCACCAGGCTCCCCCATCCCTGGGATTCTCCAGGCAAGAACACTGGAGTGGGTTGCCATTTCCTTTTCCAATGCGTGAAAGTGAAAAGTGAAAGTGAAGTCGCTCAGTCGTGTGTGACTCTTAGCGACCCCACGGACCACAGCCTACCAAGCTCCTCCATCTGTGGGATTTTCCAGGCAAAAATACTGGAGTGGGGTGCCATTGCCTTCTCATAGGGGACTAGAATGCAAAAGTAGGAAGTCAAGAGATACCTAAAGTAACAGGCAAGTTTTGGCCTTGGAGAACAAAATGAAGGAGGGCAAAAGCTAACAGGAGTTTTGCCAAGAGAATGCACTGGTCATAGCAAACACCCACTTCCAACAACACAAGAGAAGACTCTACACATAGACATCACCAGATGGTCAATACTGAAATCAGATTGATTATATTCTTTGCAGCCGAAGATGGAGAAGCTCTACACAGTCAGTAAAAACAAGACCTGGAGCTGACTGTGGCTCAGATCACCAGCTCCTTATTTCAAAATTCAGGCTCAAACTGAAGAAAGTAGGGAAAACCACTAGGCCATTCAGGTATTACCTAAATAAAATCTCTTATGATTATACCATGGAAGTGATGAACAGATTCAAGGGAGTAGATCTGGTAGACAGAGTGCCTGAAGAACTATGGACAGAGGTTTATAACATTATCCAGGAGATGGTGACCAAAACCATCCCCAAGAAAAGAAACGCAAAAAGGCAAAGAGCTTGCCTGAAGAGGCCTTACAAATACCTGAGAAAATAAGAGAAGCAAAAGGCAAAGGAGAAAGAAAGGGAAAGATATACCCAACTGAATACAGAGTTCCAGAGACTACCAAATAGAGATAAGAACAATTTTCTTAAATGAAAAATGCAAAGAAAGAGAGGAAAACAACAGAATGGGAAAGACTAGAGCTCTCTTTAAGAAAATTGGAGACACCAAGGGAACATTTCATGCAAAGACGGGCACAATAAAGGAGAAAAATGCCAAGGACCTAACAGAAGCAAAAGATATTAAGAAAGAGGTGGCAAGAATACACAGAAGAACTGTACCAAAAAGTTTTTAATGACACAGATAACCATGATGGCGTGATCACTCACCTAGAGCCAGACATCCTGGAATGCAAAGTCAAGTGGGCCTTAGCAAGCATCACTATGAACAAAGCTATGGGAGGTGATGGAATTCCAGTTGAGCTATTTCAAATCCTGGAAGATGATGCTGTTAAAGTGCTGCACTCAATATACAAATTGGAAAACACAGTAGTGGCCTCAGGACTGAAAAAAGCTCCAAAATCACTGCAGACCATGACTGTAGCCATGAAACTAAAAGATGCTTGCTCCTTGGAAGAAAAATTATGACAAATCTAGGCAGTATATTAAAAAGAAGAGACATCACTTTGTTGACACAGATCCATATAGTTAAAGCTATGGCTTTTCCAGAAGTCATGTATGGATGTAAGAGCTGGACCATAAAGAAGGCTGAGCACTGAAGAATTGATGCTTTCGAACGATGGTGCTGAAGAAGACTCTTAAGAGTCCCTTGGACAGCAAGGAGATCAAACCAGTGAATCCTAAAGGAAATCAACCTGAATATTCTTTGGAAGGACTGGTACTGAAACTGAAGAGCCAATATTTTGCCACCTGATTGAAAGAGATGATTCATTGGAAAAGACTCTGATGCTGGAAAGATTGAAGGCAAGAGGAAAAGGGGGTGACAGAGGATGAGACGGTTGGATGTCCAACCAATTTGATGGACATGAGTTTGAGCAAGATCTGGGAGTTGGTGATGGACAGGGAAGCCTGGCATGCTGCAGTTCGTGGTGTCTCAATGAGTCAGACTAACTAGCAACTTAGCAACTGAACAATAACAGATCAGTATGCCATTTTTTAAATGAACACTTCATTTGATCCTCTAAGATTTCTCAACCACTATTTGAGACTCATAATCCTTCTAGCCGGATATATATAAAGTCTGACAATAAGATCAGTCAGCAGTTATCAAGTAACTAAGATTATTCCAAAAATTATGTCATTTAAGTGATGGAATATTCTAATATTTTGGTTTATTTGCCTTTTTATAGCACTTCTCCAGGTAGATAGCAGTGGTATGTAAAATGCACCAGTCCTATCAAACAACTTCAAATTCAGTTTTAATAAATTTTCATATCATATGACTACTGTGTTCAAGGTTCATATCCACATGGTAAGTAAATTTTTCTTATACATTTTTATTCTGTTACTCAGAATACATGGGCCTTGAGAATATTTTGTGTTTATGCTCCATGTTAAATTTTTTTGAAATGTTGAGTGACATGCTTATCTTCCCTCCTTTTTTTTAACCTCATAGAAATATTTAGAATGTGAAGTTAGTTTCTTTGAAGTATTTGAAACATATTTCTTTTCTTATAGCAGTAAGTTTTCATCTCTTGAAAGTACTCCCTTGATATTTTCCATATCTGAAATGGACATACTGAACCCTGGGACTGCAAGGAGATCCAACCAGTCCATCTTAAAGGAGATCAGTCCTGGGTGTTCATTGTTAGGACTGATGTTGAAGCTGAAACTCCAATACTTTGGCCGCCTGATCCAAAGAGCTGACTCATTGGAAAAGACCTTGATGCTGGGAAAGATTGAGGGCAGGAGGAGAAGGGGACAACAGAGGATGAGATGGTTGGATGGCATCACTGACTCAATGGACATGGGTTTGGGTGGACTCCGGAAGTTGGTAATGGACAGGGAGGCCTGGCGTGCTGCAGTTCATGGGGTCACAAAGAGTCAGACACGACTGAGTGATGGAACTGAACTCAAAATGCACTGAAAAAATAATACAGTTAAACTCATTATTGTTATTCAGTCACTAAGTTGTGTGTGACTCTTTGTGACCCCATGAATTGCAGTCTACCAGGCTCCTCTGTATATGGAACTTATTCCTGAATATCAGTCACATGCACTGCATCTACTTGGAAAGTTAAGAAAGGCCTGTAACATCCTTGATTTTTTTTTTCCTAATTTCACCATTTAATTATTCTAAATTATACGTCAAGGTACAGATTTACAAAATGCAGGCAATGGAAGATCATTTCTTAAATGGTCAAAAACTTTGTGTTGTGAGCACATAATTATCATAATTTATTTGTGTGAATTATACACAAAGAGATGCATTAGCATCAAGATGCTGGTTTCCAGAGTACAGCAAGTTTTTCAACATTGGTATTTATGTACATTTTTCCTAGATACAACAGTTACCCAAATTTGAAAATGTGACCCATTACTTAGTTATCATTAACTAAAGTGTTTTTTTGCTATTCGTGTTTCATAATAGATTTCAAAGCACTTAAGAAAATACCAAATGAAGAGATTTCTTTTATTGAAAATAGTTGCAGCAGATGCAAAGATTCATGTAAAGTTCTAGAAGACAGGCTAAAGACTAAAATGGCACAGAATTTACAGCATTACTATATCAGAGTTTTAGGATAATTATGCATTTTCAGTTTTTAAATTTGATTTGCATGAAAATAGTCTGTAACAATAACTCTCTGGTCATTTTAATACATGCGTTATGAAGCTGTTCAAAATGTATTTCAAAAAAAAGGTATTTCATACTTAAATCTATATTTTAACTAAAAGAATTATAAAAATAAAAAATAAAAATAATTGTGAATAATATGATAGGCTATGGAACAAAGGGATAAATTGCACAAGTACTGTTAAAAAACAAAATTCAACTAAGTAAATTTTCAGATTTAACTGACTTTTTAAAGTAATTTATGAATCTGGTAGCACTTCATCTAGCAAATAGAAAGATACTCTAAGGAGCTATACAAACCAAAGAGTTTTATAAGTGGAAGTAAGCTGGAACAAGGAAATGATTATTAAAGAGAAAAGAACTGTCAGGCCAGGTCATCTTTTAGGGGGAAGGGAACTGCAGTGGTTTTATTATGTAGACTACTTCATTAGTGCTAATCAGGAAACTTCAGGCTGTTGGCTTAAAGGTCACATTCTTGGGAGAGGATAAACCTGCAATTAGGCCTTGGTTGGGTTTCTCCGGTGGCTCAGTGGTAAAGAATCCAACTGCCAAGACACGAGATGTGGGTTTGATCTCTGGGTGGGGAAGAACCCCTCGAGAAGGAAATGGCAACCCACTCTAGTATTTTTGCCTGGGAAATCCCATGGATAGAAGGAGCCTAGTAGGTTACAGTCCATGGGGCTGCAAAAGAATTGGACATGGCTAACTTAGCAACTAAACAACACAACAATTTGTTGTCCTGAGGATAAGTGACTTCATTTGGGGCCTTTTTAAAAAAACAAAAACAAAACAAACAATAAACAATTTGTTCCTCTAACTTAGAGACCTGATTAAAAATAATAATAATAAGGCAGTAGTGCCACTCTCAGCTGCTACTCTGTAGTTCTTACACCTTTCCCTAATACTCCATGTGATATTCCCAGGTCACCACTTCTGGCTCACAAGTTTTAATTTCATCATTCTCTGTTCCTTCTGTGATACTCCAGTATTAGGGAGATCATTTGCTTGGTATTTTTAAAGCTTTTGAGAGAATATAACACACCAGGGAGATTTTAAGCAGGATAATTTCCAGTATTTGGAATGTACTTCAGAGCCATAGTCCCCAAGACCCAAACCAATCTAAAAAGATACCATTGAAGGAATCACCTTTTAATAAAGCCAAGCGGCTTGCTCAATGATCTTATATAACTGAGTTTCAACTTCCCTAGAAGTGCCAATTCAGGTACAATAGATGGTGATGGCCACAGCACAGACACCTCTTTGTTCTGCTAAAAGGATCATTTTTTATCAAAAAAAAAAAAAAAATCTTGGCCAGAGAGTCTAAAAACAGTCTCTGTTAGGCAGCTGTTGTCTTAACAACAAAATCTACAATGTCTCTAAGAATTAAGGAGAGGTTTCCTCTTCAAACAGGAGACAAAGGGCACAAACCTTCAAAAGAATGATAGAGTCTTTGAATAAGACATAAACTAGTTAGAATCAACCAAGTCCAAGATGGTGGAAGATTTGACTTCCAGTAGACCTTGAGACTGGTATGTTCATTATAATATATTAGCATATTCTAAACAACATACACACAGCTGTCATAACAATTCTGATGCTCACCATCAAAGGTCAAAAAGTGCTCAGTGTTTCAGGAAAAATCTGCTCCTTCTCCAAAACAGTTGGACTAATCCTCCCACTCATTCACCTACGAAATTATCCAGCCCATAAAAACTATCCACCCCTTATGTGGGGGCGTCTGACATTCTGAGATAACCCACACTCTGTGGAATATGTTCTCTTCATGGCCACTCTCACCTTTTGAGATGGACTGCATTCTATCAAAAGAGTGTGTATCTCTCTGAATAAATCCACTTCTTACCTATCACTTTGTCTCTCACTGAATTCTTTCTGATAAGTAAATTGAGCTTCAGTAAACCAGGCGTGCAATTTCAATGAAAGGACAGTGGGTTGAAGTCCTCGTGTGGGTTTTGGCTCAGTTCCAGTCCCAGCTTGTGGGTTCAAGTCCAAACCCAAGTTGTGCAGGTTCCACTATTATATACTCATATGTACTTACTTCTAACCAGGGAATGGATCTATTCACAGTTATTGCTGTGTTTACCCATTCATTCAGGTCATCTTCTTTTGGGGGAAAAGGAAAGGCAGAGGTCTTATTACACATATTACCTCACAAGTGCTGATCAGGAAAATTCAGACTGTCTGTTTTAAGGTCCCATTACTGGGAGAGGTTGAAACTGCAATTCTGCAAATAAGTCTCATTTACCTGGGGGAAAAAGACTCTATCTGAACCCTTTGTTTTTTGTTCTTATTTTTTACAAAGAACTAACAAATTAATAAAACTATTTAAGCTTCAGTTTACTGATTTATAAAATAAACAATACTAATATCTGCTGTGCTCTCCTCACAGGCTAATTACACTGAAGATAAATGCATCCATTTACTATGGAAGCACTTGATAAATTATAAAGTGCATTAAGTCAAAGACTGGAAGACATCTGTCCAATTACATGAGAAAGCCTTCAGCCCATAAAGAAATAAATTACTAGTGTGACATCTTCCTTGGCAGTGAAATTTCTCCCCTAGGACTCTCTCTAATGGCTCAATTTCAGAAGACTGAACAGAACTCTATGGGAAAACACAGAACCAATTTGACCTGCTATAAGGATGACAGAGGCTGCACGGCACAGCCTCCTTTTTTGTTGTTTTTTAGAAGAAGCCTACATTGGTGCCCTGAAGAAAGCAACTCCACGATCCACAGAAGACCCCAGACTCCCACAAGCCCAGATAAACTGGGATTGCAGAAGAAAATGGTCATAGCCAGATTAGCATTTGGTTACTGAGGAGAATACACATCTTACTTCTCTAAGGCTGCTTTCTCTCCTAGGTTGTGCTTATTAGCACTAACATTTTCTCTCCTCAGCTCTTTTCCCCGCCTCTTCCTCATTTACTCCAAATGCAGACAGCAGACAGCTTAGCAAAATTGCTGATATTAGCCAAAAAATTTACTTCATTTCAGACCCAGAGTTCGAGTTTTAAATTAATATTTACTTTGGCCCACACTTCACTTTTGTTTATACTTTTCTCTGACAATCTAAGTCCTATTTGAAAAGAGTCATGTTCGGGGCGGAATCTGAGCTGGCCTCCAAGAATAATGGGAATGAAATCTGACATCAGCAATAATCAGATATGCTGTGTGAAGGGTTCGAGGACAGCCCCTCAGAGTTAATTCCTAAGAACTTCTTTATTAAATGCATTGACATAGATGGATAGTGAAAGCTGAAGAGCTTTTCTTCCTATTTCTCTTTATTTTTTAAACTTGATTTTTTGATAGATGGATCTACAAGGGGAACTTTATAAGACATTAGAGTCAAACGGCCTGGATTTGAATTCTACCTCCATCATTCCTTGCCTAACTTTGGGCAAAGTATTTAACTTCTTTGTGTTATGGTTTGCTTCTTTGTTAGAATGAAAGTGATAACAATACCTATTTTGTTGTATTGTGAACATTAAATGAGATAATGTACATGAAAAAACAAAAGAAAGAAATTCGGAAAGAGAGTTGGAATCTCAAAGATATTTACCTCCAGAGTGTTATGCATGTGTGCTCAGATATGTCCAATTCTTTGTTACCCACTGACTGTAGGCTATCAGGCTCCTCTGTCCATGGAATCTTCCAGGCAAAAATACTGGACTGGGTTGTCATTTCCTTCTCCAGGGGGATCTTCCCAACCCAGGGATCAAATCCATGTCTCTGTGTCACTTGGAGTGGCAGGCAGATTTTTTACTGCTGAACCACTAGGGAAGCCCTTTATGAATGAGATCACTAATAAAAAAATATGAACTTATTATAAAGTATTTAGAAGAATATGACAGAGTTTGGGGAGTTTCAGAACAATAGTGTTTTGCATGGTACCCATTAAAGAGTGTTGCCTTTAGAGGTAAAAGAGCACATTTTGGAGATTCTTCATAATAAGATGCTCTAACTTCAAAGAACTCTCAATCTGGCTATCAAGCAAACATGTAAAAAGTGACTTTAACCTTAATACATCTGTAGTATTAAAATTATTATTGATATGCTGCTTTTGCTTTGTCTATTATAGGGAAAAAATATTTCTCTGCAATCACGACCAGTTGGATCTCCATTTGGTTAGAGAAACAGTTAAATAGGACCAGAGAGGTACAAAATTCACAAATTAAATATTCTTAAGAATACTTGGTACTATCTTTGCAACTGTTCTGAAAGTGTAACATTATTTCAAATTAAAAAATTTTTAATGTACCAGATATTGCATTTAACAAAGAACTACTATTTTCCCACACTTCATATACTTTTTTCTACCAGTTTGCTTACTCTTATATCATCTCTCTGTTATTTATTCTTTGCTCAGGAAATTTTTTTTTTAATTGGAAGATAATTGCTTTACAATATTGTGTTGGCTATTGCAATTATTTTAATAATTCATTCTAATCCTTAAGAATCAGTCAGTCAGTCAGTTCAGTTGCTCAGTCGTGTCCGACTCTGCAACCTCATGGACTGCGGCACGCCAGGCTTCCCTATCTATCACCAACTCTGGGAGCTTGCTCAAACTCATGTCCATCATTCTTAAGATAATTCTCAAGAATATCTCCCTTCAAAGACTCTATTTACACACATTTTTACTTATAGAACTTACCCCAACATACAGCATACGAGTTATATATATCAGGAAGGAAAACTACTTTTGTCTTTCTCCACTTTAATTTCTAGTTACCTTTCCTTAAAAAGAAACCTTTCTTATTCTAACAATGAGAGTTTATATTTCATTATCCTCTCCTTTTCTAAATATTTTTTCCCAATGCCAAGTTCTTTAATTGAATCTTCACACAGATTTTTATATTTCTTAGAACTTTTCCCTAACCACCCCCACTGAGTTTAATAATCATGTATTTCCTAGTCTAGATCAGCACTATCTAATAAGGTAGGCATAGCTCCATATAACAATTGAACACTTGAAATGAGGCTAGTCCAACAGACAGGTATTGTAAGGTATTCATATCAGTTTGGACATGATATGAAAAGCAATGTAAAATATCTTAATCTTTATATTGATTACATTTTGAAATAATAATATGAATACATTAGATTAAATAAAGTATGACCTTAAAGTGAAGATCTGTTTCCTTTTACATTTCTAATGTGGCTATTAGAACATTTAAAATTACAAATATTGCTTGCATTATATCTTTATGGGACAGAATTTCTCTAGGATACTTATTTTTCTCCTTCACTTCCTAAACATATTAGACAGGACTGACCACTTTCTTTCTGTCGTTACTGATCTTAGTGTGAATGCTCTGAAGACTCTTGGCCCCTTCTCTACTTTTCTTCTTATCCTTTGTCAGCCTCTGACTCTCTTCTCTCAACATCCAACAGTCAGGATCAACTCTCTTCAATTTATACCATCTGCTTCCTTGGAGAGGACATTTTTTCTAAGCTGTTTTATTTTGCTTTGCTCTTGATTCTTCAACTATTTGTAGGTAAAGATACCCAAATCTCTGCTGGAATTTCAGCTTACATCTCATAGGATAGCTTCATTTCTCTGGGAATTTGCTTAGGTCGCTTCTACTAGTGAACTCTATATGGAAACCAAAACTTCAAGTACCTAATTCTGAATGCATTAACCTTCCTGACAAGTTCTGAAGTCATCACTTGCTCTCACCCAGGGATTCCTATGGGTTATTTTTCTAAATTTTTTTCCTGCCTTCCACCAGAGTCTAGTCTTGAATTCCTAGCACCTGTCAGAGTCAACAGCTTATTGCACAGCCCATTCTTTAGAGAGGAGGATGTTCACTAAAATGTTTTTTTAAGTGAATTGATCTGATCTAAGTGGATGAAGGTTTTTCCTGGTGTTGGTGGTGGCTAAGGAAAAGATTTTCCTTTTCTGCTTTTCCTTACCTGATGAGGATATTTTTAATACTATCTTTCTAAAGTCTTACGCATCTGGATTCTTTCTAATCTCATTATTTAACACATCACCAAAAGGTGAATTCACACACTTACTTTTCTGACCAGGCTATCTTTCTCTTCATCGTTGTCTACCAGTTATTTTGCATCCAAGACATGCTGCACAAAGAATTTGAGATTCTACCTATATTTCACATGTGTATCACTTAATTTTGTAATATTGATACTTCATCTTTATCCTGACTAGAGCTATAATCTGTTTCTGACATTATTCCTTGTTCTTTTTGCTATTTGCTTCTCTATACTTTTAGTCGCTAGATTGATATCAAGAATTGTACAAGATACAAGATTCTATCCTTTTCATTTCTGTTTCATGGACAATGGTAGAAAATGCTAAACTGCTATGTCAAAGATAAAAGATTTTTATTACTCAGAGCTTCATTTTCATTTATGCTCTTCTGCATGTCTCACAAGTCCCACAGACAAGGACAATGCTGATGGGCCTAAATGATGCAAATGTGCTCAATGGGTTGCATTACAGGAGAAGGTTGGACTTCAGGATTTACTGTTTTTATTGTGAGCAAAAGTAAGCCTGCTCTTTGTGCAGAGGAAGGTGTTAACTTATCCTTCAAGGTTGTTTGCTGCAAAGACAATTCCAAGAGATAACCCAGATAAAGAACAGTCAGGGTCTTGCATTTCTGAGATACTCAGAACGTTGAAGGATGCTCAGTGACCATGGCTGGTGTTTCTCCCAACAAGCAACCACATATTACTGGACCTTCTTATAGGCCTACCATTATGTTAGCTACAGGTGATGAAAGCTATGTATGGACTTTTCTGGTGGCACTAGCAATGAGGAACCCACCTGCCAATGCAAGAGACATAAGAGACATGGATTCGATCCCTGGGTCAGGAAGATCCCCTGGAGGAGGGAATGGCTACCCACCCCGGTATCCTTGCCTGGAGAATTTCATGGACAGAGGAGTCTGGCGGACTACAGTCATGGGTGGCAAAGAGTTAGACATGACTGAAGCAACTTAGCACACACACAATGTGAGCTATAAATTCAATACAGCCTGCTTTTAAAAACAAATAACTCTTTCAAGGAGATAAGATAAGCATTCATGATACAGTTCAAAAGAAGTAATCAATATTTAAGGTGTGAGGTAAAAATAATCTTCCATGAAATATTTAGGGGTAACAAATGGGATCTTAAAGCATTTATTTTCTTCCTACATTTGACATTTGAGTTGTTCAGAATCATCTCTGTATTTTCAAAAACTACGTATTTTTACAAAGTGAAATACATGCATGTAACTACCTTACAGATCAAGAAATTGAACACAAAATATACCCCAGAAAACTCATGATCCTTCCTGATGAGATCTGAGATCTTTATGCTATTGAATCTGCCAATCCATAAACTTGACATTTCTCTCAATTTATTCATTTCTCTCACTAACATTTTATAGGCTTCTAAATGTTATGAATGTTTGCATTCCTTTTTTGTTTTTACATTTTTTGAAGCTATGCCATCAGGTAAACTCAAATTTAGAATTAATACCTTCTGGTGAATTGGCCTTCTATCATTAATAAATGTTACTCTTTCTTATGCTATATCCCTTTGAAGCAGAGCATGAAATAAGGATTCTTGTGCAAATGATCTATTGGGAGTACTTTCTAGAGAAACCTTCAAGGAAGAAAGACGCAGAATTGCAAAGGAAGAAGAGCCCGAGCAAAGATTTAGGTTCAGCTGCAGCCTAACCTTAGCCAGACACCACAGTACTCTGGGGAACAAGGAATACCTAAACCTGTGTGCCTGAGGGAGTTTGAGATTTTATATCCACTGTGAATTATTAGCTGCATTTGTTAAGAATTGCAGATCTCATATTATGAGTCTCTTCCACAATAAAAAAAAATACACACACACACATATATACACACACACACACACATATATATACACACACACACACATACACACACACACACACACACTGACTGTGGCTCCCCCACATCTCTGGGTGACATGGTTCTGGTATTTCTCCAGAAAAGGAGGTAGCTGTGAGCTAGTAGCAGCCAATACCCACAGGAACAGTAGTCCTGCAATGGGATATATTGGGAATTGACAATACACAGGAAAAGCTTCCAGTCTTCTCCTCACTGTGTAACCTATGCCATTAAATCCATCCATTACGCTCTTTTTGTCACTGCAGGTATTTTTCAGTTCTAGCATTGTAATTGTTTTCTTATGTCCTAGTTCTTTTGTGTAATTCCTCATCTTTTCTTCTACTTTCCTGAAAATAATAATCCATCATTATGTATCTGAGAACCCTAGTACCTTCACCACACCTTAGTCCCCAGGGCAGGGAGTGGCAGCAGGAACCAGGACGGATCTCTCTGCTGAGCTGGAGCCACATCCTCTGTCCTAGCTGCCAGGCTACGAGGTGGCCTGGGGGAAGAGAAGCAGATGAGGAACAGCATCCTATCTCCCAGGCCCTTTTCTTTGGCCCAGTGAGAGGTCACTGGGAAAGGGAACGGGCCTGAGGCAACATCAAGAATCAGTGATGTCTACCAGATGGCAGAGTAGAAGGATGTGCGCTCATCTTCTCCTGTGAGAACTCCAAAATTACAACTCTCTGCTGAACAACTCTGGACAGGAGAACATCTAGACAAAGGTCCGTCCAGTCAAAGCTATAGTTTTTCCAATAGTCATGTATGGATGTGAGAGTTGGACTATAAAGAAAGCTGACCACTGAAGAATTGATGCTTTTGAACTGTGGTGTTGGAGAAGACTCCTGAGACTCCCTTGGACTGCAAGGAGATCCAACTCCTTTCTGAAGGAGACCAGCTCTGGGATTTCTTTGGTGGGAATGATGGTGAAGCTGAAACTCCGATATTTTGGCCACCTGATGCGAAGAGTTGACTCATTGGAAAAGACTCTGATGCTGGGAGGGATTGAGGGCAGGAGGAGAAGGGGACGACAGAGGATGAGATGGCTGGATGGCATCACTGACTCGATGGACATGAGTTTGGGTAAACTCCAGGAGTTGATGGAGGACAGGGAGGCCTGGTGTGCTGCAATTCATGGGGTCACAAAGAGATGGACACGACTGAGCGACTGAACTGAACTGAACTGAACTGAACTGAACTGAACGGAGAAGGCAATGGCAACCCACTCCAGTACTCTTGCCTGGAAAATCCCATGGACGGAGGAGCCTGGTAGGCTGCTGTCTATGGGGTCGCACAGAGTCAGACACGACTGAAGTAACTTAGCAGCAGCAGCAGCAGCAGCAGCCATTCACTAAGCAACTAGTTTTACTGATCACCTACCTTGTTGAAAATTCTGATCTAGGTTCTGGTAAAATAAGGAAATGAATAAGATAAAATCTATACTCTAGTAGGATCTTTTCTGGGCTCATTTAAAAGCCTTAATATATAATTTTCCAATGAATATTCATTATTTCCACCTTAGTAACAATACTCCTCCCACCCATCTCTCCATATTGAAGTCATTCCAAGGCTATTCTATTCTATCGGTGGATATAGGGAATGAAACTAACATTGATGCAATGTTAGATACTTTTTATGTTTATCACTGTCAATCTTTTATGTTAAAATTTTTATTCCTGTGAAGTAACTAAGTAACTGAGCCTATTTTTTTCTCTTTTAATAGACAGTACATGAAAGATCACACAGATAACTAAATTGAAGAAATATGCATACCTAAGTCCATCTGACTCCAAAGCCTCTGTCTTTCTGTGACTCAGCATTTTCTCTATATGGCAGCTGCCTTGGACAAATTTGTCTATAATCTCTCAAAAACACAAAGCCCATTAGAAATAATGTGAACAAGAAAAGATTCCTTATTATCTAATTTTGATATTCACTTCTTCTGTTCCTAATTTGGCCCTCTACTATTCTCTAGTTAAACCAGCCTTTACTTCAACTCTAGAATTTTAAAATGTATACGTTTCATTACTCAAAGCTCTGGTTTTTCCAGTAGTCATGTATAGATGTGAGAGTTGGACTATAAAGAAGGCTGAGCACGGTAGAGCTGATGCTTTTGAACTGTGGTGTTGGAGAAGACTCTTGAAAGTCCCTTGGACAGCAAGGAGATCAAACCAGTCAACCCTAAAGGAAATCAGTCCTGAATATTCACTGGGAAGACTGACACTGAAGCTGAACTCCAATACCTTAGCTACCTCATGTGAAGAACGAACTCATGGGAAAAGACTCTGATGCTGGTAAAGAATGAGAGCAAGAGGAAAAGGGGGCAACAGAGGATGAGATGGTTGGATGGTATCACTGACTCAATGGACATGAATTTCAGAAAACTCAGGGAGATAGATAGTGAAGGACAGGGAAGCCTGGCTTGCTGCAGTTCGTGGGGCTGCAAAGAGTTGGACATGACTTAGCACCTGAGCAATAACAACAACAAGATGCTGCATTAATGAATAACTATAAAATATTTCCCTATTTTGCCATGTCCATTGAACTATAAATGCCTTGAGAGTAGAGACTGACTTCACGTTACATCAAGCATAAGACCTGGGTCAAATAAGTCCTCAAAAAATAATCAGTGATATAGACTCATGAAATAATATTTGTCTTCCTCAATTGAAAATTTATACCCAATATTATTCTTTTGCAATTAATCAAGAGGATGTGTGTGAAGACTCTGAGTAGCAGTTCCTCATGTTAACTCCTTTCTGGTATTGCTGGCTTGTGTGGTTGTTTCTAGAAGCAAACAGGTGGATAAAATTATTTCTCCAGACTCTTTGCAGACTTCCTCAAGAATCTAGGCTCTAATGTCTCTCACGTTAGCACCTGTAACAGAGTTCCTGGTTAACACAGAGTTAACACATGTCCCTCACACCTGGTTCCTGTCCAGTGTAAGAGCAATCACACGTCCGGAGCCAAAGATAACAACCAAAGTTGGACAGACTCAGTTCTTCCAACACTGAAATATTTCTTTTCATCCATGATCGTCCCTGATATTATCTCTATCTTCTTTTCACTGGAAATGTCAAAGCTACCAGCAGAGTATTAGGAAATAAAAATGGATGTACTGTCTGACTCTATAGCATATTTACAACATAAGGTTGTCAGTCTTTTCAGAAATACTTAGAATTTTAGGAAAACAGTATTAGGTGGTCTGTTTAAAAATGAGACCCAAAGAGTCTCTTATATGTTTATCTACCAGGAGGGTGAATTATTTTGTGTGATATATAGATATAAGAAACAGATAGCAAAAAGTTATATTTCCTATAGATGAAGAAATATCATTCTTAAGAAATTACTGTAAACATTTTGGGGTGTGATATTGGTAGTATTATGTTTGGGGAAAAAAGTCTGAATCTATCAGATACATGTAATGAAGCATTTACACATGAAAAATGTGATGCTAGTATTTGCTTTAAAATAATTGAGAACAAAAAGAACACAAAAATGACAGGCAGTTTATGACTGTTCAAGATAAGAGAGGGTAAGTGGCTGTCAATTGTGCTACTTTCTCTACTTTTGGGTATGTTTTAAACATTCCAAAATAAAAAGTGTAAAAAAGCAACCTAAATGTCCATCAACAGAGGAATGGATAAAGAAGATGTAGTATATATATCCAGGAGAAGGCAATGGCACCCCACTCCAGTACTCTTGCCTGGAAAATCCCATGGACAGAGGACCCTGGTAGGCTGCAGTCCATGGGGTCGCGAAGAGTCGGACACGACTGAGCGACTTCACTTTCGCTTTTCACTTTCACGCACTGGAGAAGGAAATGGCAACCCACTCCAGTGTTCTTGCCGGGAGAATCCCAGGGACGGGGGAGCCTGGTGGGCTGCCGTCTATGAGGCTGCACAGAGTCGGACACAACTGAAGTGACTTAGCAGCAGTGTATATATCCAATGGAATATTACTCAGTCATAAAAAGGAATGAAATTATGTCATTTGTAAAGACATGGATGGACCTAGAGACTGTCATATAGGGTAAAGTCAAAAAGAGAAAAATAATGTATATGAACACATATATGTAGAATCTGGAAAAATGGTATGGATGCTCTTATTTGCAAACAGAAATAGAGATGCAGATGTAGAGAACAAACATAGGAACATCAAGAAGGGAAGGAAGAGTAGGATGAATAAGGAGACTGGGGTTGACATTTATACACTATGGATACAATGTATAAAATAAATAACTAATGAGGACCTATTGTAGAGCTCAGGGAACTCTACTCAGTGCTCTGTGGTAACCTAAAGGGGAAGGAAATTAAAAAAAAAAAAAAGAGGGGATATATATACACACACAAGGCTGATCCACTTTGTTGCAAAGTACACACTCACACAACATTGTAAAGCAACAGTAATTCAACAAAATTTTAAAAAAAGAAAAAAGTTTCTCCTCTCATGACAAAAAAAAATAAAATAGTTTGATAACTAAAAGATAGAACTGAGATGAACTGAACAGTTTTCTAATTTTTTCCTAAAAAGCAATAATTAGCTTACATATTTTTTATTAACCTGACAAATTATTATATCAAATCATAAAACACAATCTTTGAGAATTCTTTACAGTCTCAAAGCTAGATGGAAAGGATGAAAGGAATGTAAAATGATTTAACTAGTTTCCTCCACGACATTTTATTGTATGAAAGGAGCACCTCCCACCCCCACACTATTTCTTTCTGAAGGCTTTTGTCATCAGAGGTCTCCTCCAAGCTACTGCTAAGTTCCCATTTTCTGTCGCTCAATCTGTGTCTTTCATATTTGTCTGTCAAGTCGGGATGCATCTTAGCAACTGATCCATCCATTAATATAAACTCTTAGTGGCGAACCAGTAAACAAGAAGAAATACAAAGTGGTTTGCTTCTCCTAAACAGATATCTTCTGCTACATAGTATCTATCTACTACTTCCTATTGACCTCACTGCTTGATTGGCCTTTGGTTTCCTCTATTGGACATGGAACAACAGACTGGTTCCAAATAGGAAAAGGAGTACGTCAAGGCTGTATACTGTCACCCTGCTTATTTAACTTATATGCAGAGTACATCATGAGAAATGATGGACTGGAAGAAACACAAGCTGGAATCAAGATTGCTGGGAAAAATATCAATCACCTCAGATATGCAGAGGACACCAACCTTATGGCAGAAAGTGAAGAGGGACTAAAAAGCCTCTTGGTGAAAGTAAAAGAGGAGAGCGAAAAAGTTGGCTTAAAGCTCAACATTTCCTGGCGTGCTGCGATTCATGGGGTCGCAAAGAGTCGGACACGACTGAGCGACTGAACTGAACTGAACTGATTACATTCCTTTCTGCTGCTGCTGCTGCTGCTAAGTCACTTCAGTCGTGTACGACTCTGCTAGCAACTGTCAACTGACTTCAGCCTTCTGCTTGGGCTTCAACTCTGGACAAACTGCATGGCCCAAAACCCCTTTCCGGCTTAGATTTCCAGTTTCCTGGCACTCAACTCTACACCCCATTCTGGCACTTGTCCTTCAGCAAATGTTGCCAGTTTGGTACTCCTGGTCCTGACTCATCTCTGTGATTGCACATCTCTCCTGAGATTATATTTTCAGAAAGAGGTGATGGAGTTTCATGGAATGCAATTCATCATATTTTGTGTATAGCAGTCAGTTTGATGTGGGTTTTTCACATAAAAAGATCGTAAACATACACATCACATACATGCAAACACACACATAATTTTCTATTTTGTGCCATTTGATAACAGTGAAATTAGACCATACATTGACACCAAAGACACTTTCACAGTATGTGAAGTTCTCTGGGTGTCAAGTGTATATCACTACCAAGTCAATTGAGACAAATTAAGTTTTTCCAAATGAATCCAGAAATGACCCATTTCATATATCAGCCTCCTCTAATACTATAGCCAATAGGAAGAGAAAAGCTTCAAAAATAGAGTATTTCTTGTAAAAACAAAATAAATGTATATAGTACATAATTCCTTTAAAAAGTGTTTATATGTCAATAAATGATTTAAAGCATAATATACTACTGTAATGTTTGTTAAAAAATAAAAATATTTACATGTTCCAAATAAACCCACTTTTGAGTTTCTATTTTACATAAACTTTGAAAAACTGAAAGATTTTCAATGAAAGAAGTATAAGGAACAGATACTAGAGAGCATAATACAAGACCCATCACTTCATGGGAAATAGATGGGGAAACAGTGGAAACAGTGTCAGATGCAGGAGGAGAAGGGGACGACCGAGGATGAGATGGCTGGATGGCATCACAGACTCGATGGACGTGAGTCTGAGTGAACTCCGGGAGAGGGTGATGAACAGGGAGGCCTGGCGTGCTGCAATTCATGGGGTCGCAAAGAGTCGGACACAACTGAGTGACTGAACTGAACTGAATACAAGACAACAAAAAGTAAAACAAAATATACTGAATTATGACAATATAAATTGATTAAGCATCATCTATTAAAATATTTCAAATGGATCAAAGCACAGAAACCAAGTATTATTTCTATTTTTGAAAGTGATATTGGCTCACAAGTTTCCCACATGTAGGAGATTCCTGTCAGATTTGGTTGCCCAGCATCCAACCCCATTTCAAAAAAAAAATGCCAGCTTCCTTCCTCATTCCCCAGTAAACTTGTACAGTTGGGTACTATCTTGTGGGGTTTAAGTACTGAAATCATGACGCAAGGATAGGACAGAAAGCTGCA
Source organism: Cephalophus harveyi (assembly GCA_006410635.1). Taxonomy (NCBI): domain Eukaryota; kingdom Metazoa; phylum Chordata; class Mammalia; order Artiodactyla; family Bovidae; genus Cephalophus; species Cephalophus harveyi. Next base: position 77,165 of record SJYT01051250.1, on the reverse strand, counting down.
CCTCATTCAACTCGGTGGCAGAGCTCTGTTAGTGTTGCTATAGATCTCCTCCTGGAGTCTGTGCTTCTCGGCACTCAAGAATTCTTGGTTTCAACCCATTTTCCCACTCTGTCCTGTGCCTTCCAACAATTCTAAAAATTCCCTTATGTTTTCAACAAGTTCATTTATTGCTAAAGTTAGTCAAAATCAGTTTCATTTGTTTATAAACAGTGGGATGTAAGAGAAATAATATCATACAGGTACACATATACACATATTTGGATGTGAGAGTTAGACCATAAAGAAGGCTGAGCACCAAAGAATGGATGCTTCCAACTGTGGTGCTGCAGAAGACTCGAGAGTCCCTTGGACTGCAAGGAGATCATACTAGTCAATGCTAAAGAAAATCAACCATGAACATTAATTGGAAGGACTGATGCTGAAGTTCCAATACTTTGGCCACCTGATGTAGAGAGTCGATTCATTGGAAAAGACCCTGATGCTGGGAAAGATTGAAGGCAGGAGGAGAAGGGGACGACAGAGGAAGAGATGGTTAGACAGCATCACTGACTCAGAGGACAAAGGAGTCTGGCGTGCTGCAGTCCACGAGGCCACAGTCAGCCATGACTTAGCAACTGAACAACAGCAGCAATATATAAATTCACACAAATAGAGACAGAGCTGCACACACACACACACACACACACATATATATTGTATTCCTGGATTGAAACTTTGAAGGCCTATCAGAAAATAGCCAATTCAAAATGTTCACTTAGTATCATCTAAAACAATGTCTCAGTGGCACCATAAATTTTGAAGAGCATGAGGAATTAAAAGTGCCCTATGGTAGGGTGGCGGAGAAGGCAATGGCACCCCACTCCAGTATGCTTGCCTGGAAAATCCCATTCACGGAGGAGCCTGGTGGGCTGCAGTCCATGGGGTCGCTAAGAGTCACACACGACTGAGCGACTTCACTTTCACTTTTCACTTTCATGCATTGGAGAAGGAAATGGCAACCCACTCCAGTGTTCTTGCCTGGAGAATCCCAGGGACGGGGGAGCCTGGTGGGCTGCCGTCTATGGGGTCGCACAGAG
>SJYT01051250.1:65734-76057 GCA_006410635.1 Cephalophus harveyi | reverse complement strand
GCGACTTCACTTTCACTTTTCACTTTCATGCATTGGAGAAGGAAATGGCAACCCACTCCAGTGTTCTTGCCTGGAGAATCCCAGGGACGGGGGAGCCTGGTGGGCTGCCGTCTATGGGGTCGCACAGAGTCGGACACGATTGAAGTGACTTAGCAGCAGCAGCATGGTAGCGTGGATGTTTTCCATGACATTGGAAAAGAATGCCAAACTTAAAATCCCCAATTATCACTACTACCTTAAAGAGTGAACTGATAACCATGAAAGAGTAGAAATTCAACTGATTTTACAGTCCAGTCATATAAAACTTAATTCTTTGCTTGCGATTGTAGGACAATAATCACTAAGACTGGACTTTGTCTACTTAAAAGGGTAAACTGAATGGAAGGAATGACTCAGCCATCTGTCCACTTCCTCTCCTATGAAGCACCCTCCACTGACTTCCATTGCCTAAGCAAGTTCTTATTCCTTGGAAATTGTCCTTCCTTCCTGGCTTAAAAAAAAAAAAAAAAGAAATCATTATTTCCTTGCCTGAAGAAGCTCCTTTATATAAGAGGTAGTTAATAAATCCTCTCAAGCTGTAGCCCATTGTTATTAGACCAGTAACTAGAACCAGACTGCAAAATGTCCCAGGGTATCACATGCAGGATTGAACTTGTGTAGAAAAGATTAACAAACCAAAAAAAAAAAAAAAGGGGGGGGCAAGAATTTGCTGATTAATACTGTTAAAAGCTTTTATTTTGAACTTTCATAGTACATGACCAAGGAAGGCAAAATTAAATTTAGATTGGTCTGCATTTGTCAAAATCAATGTGCTTTCCAGAAAATATATTTACAACATGCCACCTGAAACACCTAGCATGTCCCTAAATTTTATTAGTATATTTAATGACCCCCAAACCCAACATTGACACTCTAAAGCAATCTGACATGCCAGAAGTCCTTGGGCATAATAAAGACAGAATTCAAAGGCTTTCAGAAATAGGAAAAATAAAACTTTGCTGCTACCATTCATGAATATTTCCTTGTTTCCTCTCTGACAAACTATGCTCAGAGACTATCTTTGCCAATAACTTATTTAATGCAGGTTCACTGTGAGAATTATAATTTGTAATAATAATAATACTTCACAAGCCAGCAACATTCAGGATAATCTCTCTTCTTAGGCCATTAAAGAAATAACATACTTCAAACCAATAAGAGATTAATTACACTATTGTTCCAAGCAGAGGGGAGGTGAAAGAAATAAAGTCCAAATTTAGCTGAGGTGTACAATTCTACAAGTTGGTTTTTGAAAGGGTCAACTTAGCCAACCAAGAGCCGATGTCCACTTGCCAGTGCAAATTAAGTCTCTTGTTACCAGAGCATGATGTTAGTGGAACGAAGGTGCTGGCCCTGGCAGGCAAGGTGGTCTGCTCTGAAGGTCATTACTCCAAGCACCATCACACAGCTTGGTCGCTACCTATGAGGAGCAGCCTTGCCAAGGCAGGAACAGATGCCCCTTCTTTTTCCTGAGTCTTCTGCACAGTTCAACACCACTGCCTACTAAGAGTAGCCTGATCACAGGGGAGCAAGTCTCTCAAAATCTTCAAAAGAGCTACTGAGATCAGCAAAGAGCAGCCTTGCTCAGACCAAACACTCTCAGTAAAAGTTCTCACAAATTATTGGTATTATCCATTACATGACAGTTGAGTCTCCATATGTTCACACTGACCAGCATAGTAATTTTACTGATATCATCCTGACACAGCCTCCCCAACACAAGTTCTCCCTTAGATAAAAACGACTTCAGTTAAGCATGAACAAGTAGATCAAAACAATTTCACTTAGTAATAAAAAGTGGATATGAAATCATAACAAACCAATATACAACATTTGATTTTTTTCCTTAGCTTCATCCTTAAAGAGAGGTTTAAAAAGATAAACAAAAAATCCCTTTATTAAAATACTGTGATATATATCAGTATAGGAACCATCAGTGTCTATAAGTCACATTGACTGCTCTCCCAAGCTCAGAATTATTATGAAAGGCTAGTTAAAACAGGCTCCACAATCTCAATGAGAATTGAAAAAAAAAGTGTTATAGAGGTGGAGTCTAGGGCATTACACCAGAAGAAAAGTATCTGAGATGACTATAATAGCTAGCAGTAATTCAAATAGTTTGAGCTGCACAAATTCCTGGTGATGGTTAATTAATTATGAACTCCCAGAGAACAAATTACACATGTAAAATATGAAGGTTTTACCTGATTTGTATGACAAAAATACAGTTCAGAATTATTAATTTGGAAAAAAAAAAGAGAAATTCAATCTGAGAACAGAGGATTGATATTACAAAGAGGAAGGTAAAAACAACAAAAAATAAGTTGGCACTGATCCTTTTCTGGCCACAGGAAAATTTTTGAATATTGGCAACCAATGAAATTAGATTTTAATAATTATAAGAGACTATTTACAGAAGAGAAACTCTGAATGCTCAACAAATATGTGCCTAGATAATCAATCTCACTTGTAATTAGGAAAGTGCAAGGTAAAACAAAACTGAGACAGTCTGGTATATGTCAGAAAAGTCTGACAATACTAAAGTCTGCTCTCTGTTCTATGCTGTAAATATATAATGCTAAAGGTACGTTTTCCCCTAGTACCTAGACATCCTACTTGTAGGTACATGGAGAACTATATGTTGCAAAAGACATATATAAGAATTTTCATTGTAACACACAGAGTTTTATCTGCCTGGTTTACTTTGGAACTCTCAACTCTAGGACCATGACTAGCAGGTAGAAGCTGCTCAGAAATACTGTCAAACAGATGAATAGTTATTCAAGAATTGACAGATACCAATTAAATATTCCAGTTCATGTGAAAATGTAAATTTGCAATGAGTAATGGAAGGCTTCTTGTATGATAATAAGACTTGTATGTCTTGTATTATAATAATAATAGGTAGCATTATAGAGTACTTGCTATTTTCCAGGCAGTTTTAAGTCTCATTTAACAGTCATTCACCCAAGAATCTCACATTATTTTTGTTTTCAGAAAGGTTAAGTACTTCAGCTTCTGAAGCACATTTGGTCCACAGAGATATTCTGGCAGTCTGCTCAATACAGTTAAACAATTTTGAATGCACTGTTGAATGCATTAAGGTGGACAAAATGGCAGCAGTTCATCATACATTCAACCACCACCACATAGCAAATTTCACTTGCCAGTTTGAGTGGGTTTTTTTGTCACCTGCCTTGTCCTTGAAAGCATTTAAATTAGTTACCCATGCCATAACACATAAATGTAATTATTACTTCTTTCTACTCACATGGTAATAATTTTCCAGCTTTCTGCAAGTTGGTGAGTGACTACATATAGTGTTCCCTAGTGGATTAGAAGCAGGGGAACTATCCAATTTTCTGTGTGTCCCTGGGGGAACCAATTAAGTAGTTTTCAATATGGGGGTAAGGGGTTCCAGAGGTCAACCTGAATTGGGTATGATAGAATTTCAGACATTTGTAAGCATGTCAAATAGATTAGTAGAGTAAAACAGCTAAAGGTTTTGTTTGGAAGCTGGTGAATCTTATAGAAATAAGATACTCCTAAAGGAAGGTGAAGTAAATACTCACCAAACTGGTCTAAGAACAATAGTTTGTCATAAACACAATGGGATGATTTTGAGTTTAGTAACTTTTCTCCAGCAAGCTCCTGGTGGCTGAGTGCAGAAAGGAAATTACAGCAGATGTTATATCACAGTCAAAGGCAAAAGATTTTTATTTTAGATTTTATTAATTCCTGATACATCCTATGCCATGGAAGCCAAGCAATGATCCATTCAACTATTTATTGAAAAGGAAAAGTAATAATTATATAATTTCTCAAGTGTCCTTCAAATTCTTTGACCTTCCAGCAAAACCTAATAAACATACTCATAACATACCCAAACTCAGATTAGGGTGGTGGAAAGACAGGGGTAAAACAACTTATCTTGAAAAATAACATTTTGCTTTTTCCTGAAATCTCTCTTCTGGTTTTCTCCTGTGAGCTCATATTATCTTTAGTTTTTGGCACACACTAAAGGATCTAAGTTACTAGACCTCTTGGACTTAGGTTTCTGTACATGTTGAGCATGATCACATAGTCAGCTAAAACCCAGGATAATCTACACCAGAGATCATCTTTAGAAGAAGTGAAACGGTCAGCAGGTTATTAGGGGGTGACCCCATTAACTAGATAAAATCTAGTCTTGGGAGCCACATATCACCCAACTCTGGAGTAGCTGAGATTCTGAACACTAGAATACTCCCTTAATAAAGGAGAATACTCCTTTAAAGGCATCCTAACATCTCCATCTGCCTGAAAGTTCTAGGCACATTTCAAGTCACAAATCAAATGCACCTTTTTCAATAAGGCCTTCATAAATACAATTCATCACAATTATTCTTCCGTCTTCTACTCCTTCAAGACTTCAACTTTACCCCATTACGGCATTCACTGACATCTTTGTTGTACTAATGTTTGTATCTGTCTCCTCAACCAGACTGTACCTTCTGGGTGAAAAATACAAGTACTGCATACATATTCATACTGAATGAAATTGAATTCATAAAGCCATTAGGCTCTTGAGTTTGGACAAGTACAGCATTTCTTACTGTTTCATTCTGTTCTGGTTAAAAGTTCTCCATTATAATCTGGGCCTAAACCAACTTCAGTGTTAAAATATGATATCTGGCCAATGAAGAAGACGAAAATGATCTAAGTGTTCAGCCCTTACTGCCTGTATCTGGAAGCAAGTCCCACTATTATCATCACTTCCATTTAATAATGGAGGTGGTTAATAAAGTGCACTGAGATAAACTGTTCATATGGGAGAGGGTTTCAAACTAGGGAGCATAATCCTCAAATTAGGAAACAAAGGAAATTGTTTCACACAAAATATCATCACACTCAGGAAGTATATTTCATAGGAAGGAAGTTATTAAAGAATACAGGTGAGCTCAACTAACACATACGTTTATATTTGGAACCAATCAAGAAAAGTAAACACAAATGAGGGTTCTCTTAAATTGGAAGGGTCCAATATTCTAACAATTAAGAAAAAGACACGAACTAAAGCTTCTGGAATCTTTTCATTCCTAAACAGATACTCAGTTTCCCCTTGTTTATAAATTTTCAAAGGTGAAGCAGATTTACATAATGGATATGTTTTCCAAAAGAACATTTTATGAGATAAATCCATTTCTTCATTCTAAAGAAAAAACTGTTTAATCAAAGGGAAGAATATCATGAATTCTAAGGGCTATAAAACTATAAAAATGTTGTATGAAAAAAATTATAATGATGCATAATTAACAAAATAGGGCTAATTCTGAAAATGACTAGCTTTCCCTTCCCTAACAAGAAATTCATGTACCTAATACTTTAGACTCAGATATCTGACACAATTCAATTCATGATTATAATGCAGAAGAGGCAACCTGGATAATGAATGTGGTAAAATCACTGCTGATGGTGACTGCAGCCATGAAATTAGAAGACACTTACTCCTTGGAAGAAAAGTTATGTCCAACCTATGTGATGAACAGGGAGGCCTGGCATGCTGCGATTCATGGGGTCGCAAAGAGTCGGACACGACTGAGTGACTGAACTGAATAAGTTTATCATTGTTGTTGAAAAGTTATTTTTAATTACAAGATCTCTACGTACTTACCACTTCAAGTTAAGTCTCCCTGCCATACATTTATGTTTACTAATAAAAAGAAACTAGACTTAAGATGTTTAAAGTCTTGAAAAATAAAGCAGAGTATTTCACTAAAGTCCTCCTCTGCCACTTCCTCCCCACAAACAAAACCCCTCACTTTCAGAAATACACCTACTTATACCTGCTAGTTTAATTTTGCTACATCATTACTACTGAAATGTTAGCAAAAGTTAAATATAAGTATCCATCCCTTCTAACTCACAGAAGTGTCAACTCTCCTCTAAGTAAATCAGACGACTATTTTATAGGTTTTAATGACCATGTGTACATTGCTTCCTCAATCATCTGATAGCACAAGAAACATCTATTACTTTTTCCAGAGAAGAATTAATTGTTTTTCTCCTTTTCATTTTTTTCTGAAGCTCATGGGAACCCAATCACATTAAGCAGCAGAAACCAAACAGAATCTACGTTTATTTGAATCAGTCAGCTAGAGGCCAATTATACAGCAGTAAAGCTGACCAAGACCCAGGAGCATAGGTTGAAATTCAGCTAATAAGTTCAACCTACATCATCACTGCTATTGTCCTGTGATCGGTTTTCTACTAAATTATAGATTCAAACATATGTTGCTATGCAAAGCGGTCTCTTCTCAAAACCCAAAGACTCCCAAAGACTAAGTGCTACTTAGTCTCATCTCCTACATTCATTTTTTTAAAAAATTTATTTTGGTAAGAATACATAGCATGAGATCTACTCGCAACAGATTTTTAAGCATATCATATTGATATTCATACATAACATTCTAAACACAGGATCTCCAGAATTCATACATTTTCCATAATGAAAACTTTATACTCATTGTTAGCAGCTCCCCTTTTCTCCTTACTCCTTATTGCCCAGCAACCACAATTCTACTCTTTGCTTCCTTGAGTTTGACTCTTTTAGGTATCACATACACATGGATTAATGCAGAGTATTTATTGTTCTTCTGTGACTGGCTTATATACTTACCATCAGTTCAGTTCAGTCAGTTCAGTGACTCAGTCATGTCCAACTCTTTGCGACCCCATGGACTGCAAGCATGTCAGGCTTCCCTATCCATCACCAACTCCTGGAGCTTACTCAAACTCATGTCCATCGAGTCAGTGATGCCATTAAACCATCTCATCCTCTATCGTCCCCTTCTCCTCCTGCCTTCAATCTTTCCCAACATCAGGATCTTTCAAATAAGTCAGTACTTTGTGTCATGTGTCAAACATATGTTGCTATGCAAAGCGGTCTCTTCTCAAAACCCAAAGACTCCCAAAGACTAAGTGCTACTTAGTCTCATCTCCTACATTCATTTTTTTAAAAAATTTATTTTGGTAAGAATACATAGCATGAGATCTACTCGCAACAGATTTTTAAGCATATCATATTGATATTCATACATAACATTCTAAACACAGGATCTCCAGAATTCATACATTTTCCATAATGAAAACTTTATACTCATTGTTAGCAGCTCCCCTTTTCTCCTTACTCCTTATTGCCCAGCAACCACAATTCTACTCTTTGCTTCCTTGAGTTTGACTCTTTTAGGTATCACATACACATGGATTAATGCAGAGTATTTATTGTTCTTCTGTGACTGGCTTATATACTTACCATCAGTTCAGTTCAGTCAGTTCAGTGACTCAGTCATGTCCAACTCTTTGCGACCCCATGGACTGCAAGCATGTCAGGCTTCCCTATCCATCACCAACTCCTGGAGCTTACTCAAACTCATGTCCATCGAGTCAGTGATGCCATTAAACCATCTCATCCTCTATCGTCCCCTTCTCCTCCTGCCTTCAATCTTTCCCAATATCAGGATCTTTCAAATAAGTCAGTACTTTGTGTCATGTGGCCACAGTGTTGGAGTGTCAGCTTCAGCATCAGTCCTTCCAATGAATATTCAGGACTAATTTCCTTTAGGATTGACTGGCTGGATCTCCTTGCAGTACAAGGGACTCTCAAGAGTCTTCTCCAACACCACAGTTCAAAAGCATCAGTTCTTCGGTGCTCAGCTTTCTTTATAGTCCAACTCTCACATCCATACATGACTACTGGAAAAACCATAGCTTTCGCTAGACAGACCTTTGTCAGTAAACTAATGTCTCTGCTTTTTAATATACTGTCTAGGTTGGTCATAGCTTTTCTTTCAAGGAGCAAGTGTCTTTGAATGTCATGGCTTCAGTCACCATCTGCAGTGATTTGGGAGCTCAAAAAAATAAAGTCTGACACTGTTTCCACTGTTTCCCCATCTATCTGCCATGAAGTGATAGGACCAGATGCCATGATCTCAGTTTTAAGCCACTTTATCACTCTCCTCTTTCACTTTCCTCAAGAGGCTCTTTAGTTCTTTGCTTTCTGCCATAAGGGTGGTGTCATCTGCATATATGAGGTTATTGATATTTCTCCCAGAAATCTTGATTCCAGCTTGTGCTTCATCCAGCCCAGCATTTCGCATGATGTACTCTGCATATAAGTTAAATAAGCAGGGTGACAATATACAGCCTTGACGTACTCCTTTCTCGACTTGGAACCAGTCTGTTGTTCCATGTCCAGTTCTAACTGTTGCTTCTTGACCTGCACAGTATAGTGTCTTTGAAGTGCATCCATGTTGTCACATATTGTAGCATTTTCTTTATTAAGGCTGAACAACATTCCATGGTATATATATTTTTTAATCCATTAATCTGTCCACGGACATTTAAGACACTTCTACATTTTGGTTATTGTGAATAGTGCAGCAATGAACATGGGAGTGCTAATATCTTTCTGAGATACTGTTTTCAATTATTTTGGATAATACCCAGAAGTGGAATTGCTGGGTCATATGTGATTTCTCTTTTTAATTTTTTGAGGACCTTCCCAACAGCTTCCACAATAGTGTACCATTTTGCACTCTCAACAGTCAATAGTGTACAAGGGCCCTGATTTCCACAACCTTGTCAATACTTGTCTATACACACACACACACACACACATACATGCATATATATAATAATTATAATATCCCTTCTAACTGGTGTGAAGTATATCTCACTGTGATCTTAATTTGTTTCCCTAATGATCTGTGACACTGAGCATTTTTTCATATTGCCATTGGCCATTTATATGTCATCATTGGAGAAATGTCTATTTAAGTTCTTAGACCATTTTTAAACTGGGTTATTGGTATTTTTGCTATTGAGTTGCAGCAATTCCTTACATATTTTGGAAATTAACCCCTTAACAGATGCATGATTTGCAAATACTTTATCTCCTTCTACATGTTGCCTTTTCACATTTTTTACTGTGCCCTTTGCTGTGCAAAAGCTTCCTAGTTTAATATACTCCCATTTTTCTTATCTCTTTCATTCTGAAAATAAAATACGGATGCACTATAGCTTCTCATTCATCAGTTAGGTAAAGAGTATCAGATAATCAATTAATTACCGCATTTCATTTGTTGTGTATTTATTGAGCATCTACAGTATGCCAGACACTGAGTATAAGTAATGTAAAAGATAAACCTGTCTATGTGGAGCTTACCTTCATGAGGTAAAGCAACAATAAAGAAGTAAAAAAGGAGGCACATACAGTAAAATGTCAGGCAGTAAGTGTTGTTGAAAAAATTAAACAGGTGAAGTAGAGAGAGACCAAATTATTTTATGTTATTGTTTGCATCCTAAAACTAAATGAAAGCAGGATAATCCAAAAAGCTTAATCAACACTAATGAAACACTTTAATATAATGTATTTTAAATTTAAATTTATCTCTGATAAAAATTTAGCTTTGTTTCTAACCAGAGAACTAAAAGGTATTTAATATGAGCATTCATGTTTCCAGGGCAACAGTACTGTAGTCTAAGAACAGGAAATAACTCTGTATAGCCTTACTTATATAAATAAACATCTAGATATTTCAAAAAGTTTTAAAACTATCTTCAATATATTATTGAGATATCTGTATGCAGGTCAGGAACTAACAGTTAGAACTGGACATGGAACAACAGACTGGTTCCAAATAGGAAAAGGAGTACGTCAAGGCTGTATATTGTCACCCTGCTTATTTAACTTCTATGCAGAGTACATCATGAGGAACGCTGGAATGGAAGAAGCACAAGCTGGAATCAAGATTGCCAGGAGAAATATCAATAACCTCAGATATGCAGATGACACCACCCTTATGGCAGAAAGTGAAGAGGAGCTAAAAAGCCTCTTGATGAAAGTGAAAGAGGAGAGCAAAAAAGTTGGCTTAAAGCTCAACATTCAGAAAATGAAGATCATGGCATCCGGTCCCATTACTTCATGGGAAATAGATGGGGAAACAGTGGAAACAGTGTCAGACTTTATTTTTTTGGGCTCCAAAATCACTGCAGATGGTGACTGCAGCCATGAAATTAGAAGACACTTACTCCTTGGAAGAAAAGTTATGACCAACCTAGATAGTATATTCAAAAGCAGAGACATTACTTTGCCGACTAAGGTCCATCTAGTCAAGGCTATGGTTTTTCCTGTGGTCATGTATGGATGTGAGAGTTGGACTGTGAAGAAGGCTGAGCGCCGAAGAATTGATGCTTTTGAACTGTGGTGTTGGAGAAGACTCTTGAGAGTCCCTTGGACTGCAA
>SJYT01051250.1:0-58109 GCA_006410635.1 Cephalophus harveyi | reverse complement strand
AAACCATTCAATATCACAGTTATCCAAGTCTATGCCCCAACCAGTAATGCTGAAGAAGCTGAAGTTGAACGGTTCTATGAAGACCTACAAGACCTTTTAGAACTAACACCCAAAAAAGATGTCCTTTTCATTATAGGGGACTGGAATGCTAAAGTAGGAAGTCAAGAAACACCTGGAGTAACAGGCAAATTTGGCCTTGGAATATGGAATGAAGCAGGGCAAAAGCTAATAGAGTTTTGCCAAGAAAATGCACTGGTCATAGCAAACACCCTCTTCCAACAACACAAGAGAAGACTCTACACATGGACATCACCAGATGGTCAACACCAAAATCAGATTGATTATATGCTTTGCAGCCAAAGATGGAGAAGCTCTATACAGTCAACAAAAACAAGACCAGGAGCTGGCTGTGACTCAGATCATGAACTCCTTATTACCAAATTCAGACTCAGATTGAGGAAAGTAGGGAAAACAGCTAGACCATTCAGGTATGATCTAAATCAAATCCCTTATGATTATACAGTGGAAGTGAGAAATAGATTTAAGGGCCTAGATGTGACAGATAGAGTGCCTGATGAACTATGGAATGAGGGTTGTGACATTGTATGGAAGACAGTGATCAAGACCATCCCCATGGAAAAAAAAAATGCAAAAAAGCAAAATGGCTGTCTGGTGAAGCCTTACAAATAGCTGTGAAAATAAGAGAAGCGAAAAGCCAAGGAGAAAAGGAAAGATATAAGCATCTGAATGCAGAGTTCCAAAGAATAGCAAGAAGAGATAAGAAAGCCTTCTTCAGTGATCAATGCAAAGAAATAGAGGAAAAGAACAGAATGGGAAAGACTAGAGATGTCTTCAAGAAAATTAGAGATACCAAGGGAACATTTCACACAAAGATGGGCTTGATAAAGGACAGAAATGGTATGGACCTAACAGAAGCAGAAGATATTAAGAAGAGGTGGCAAGAATACAGAGAAGAACTGTACAAAAAGGATCTTCATGACCCAGATAGTCATGATGGTGTGATCACTCATCTAGAGCTAGACATCCTGGAATGTGAAGTCAAGTGGGCCTTAGAAAGCATCACTATGAACAAAGCTAGTGGAGGTGATGGAATTCCAGTGGAGCTGTTTCAAATCCTGAAAGATGATGCTGTGAAAGTGCTGCACTCAATCTGCCAGCAAATTTGGAAAACTCAGCAGTGGCCACAGGTCTGGGAAGAAAAGTTATGACCAACCTAGATAGCATATTCCTCCAGTGTTCTTGTCTGGAGAATCCCAGGGACGGGGGAGCCTGGTGGGCTGCTGTCTATGGGGTCACACAAAGTTGGACACGACTGAAGCGACTTAGCAGCAGCAGCAGCAGATAGCATATTCAAAAGCAGAGACGTTACTTTGCTGACTAAGGTCCGTCTAGTCAAGGCTATGTTTTTTCCAGTAGTCATGTATGGATGTGAGAGTTGGACTGTGAAGAAGGCTGAGCACCGAAGAATTGATGCTTTTGAACTGTGGTGTTGGAGAAGACTCTTGAGAGCCCCTTGGACTGCAAGGAGATCCAACCAGTCCATTCTGAAGGAGATCACCCCTGGGATTTCTCTGGAAGGAATGATGCTAAAGCTGAAATTCCAGTACTTTGGCCACCTCATGCGAAGAGTTGACTCATTGGAAAAGAGTTTGATGCTGGGAGGGATTGGGGGCAGGAGGAGAAGGGGACGACCGAGGATGAGATGGCTGGATGGCATCACCAACTCGATGGACGTGAGTCTGAGTGACCTCCGGGAGTTGGTGATGGACAGGGAGGCCTGGCGTGCTGCGATTCATGGGGTCACAAAGAGTCGGACATGACTGAACGACTGAACTGAGCTGAACTGAAACATTCACAAGATTCGTTAAGAAGGATATTTATTCCTATCATTTATTAGGATGCAGAGAGGGAAAAGTAGAAATTGTGGAGTAGACTATACTGGTAGAACCATCATTCAAACCGATATGTCACAGTCCCAAGCTCACTGTCTTAACAACTGTTATAAGGTCAAGTAGAAGGTGAAGGGCCAAGAAAACACAGGAATTAACTGAGAAGTAAAGGCAAAATGGTGGTGTAAAAAGCAAATCTACCATAATTCCTCCAATTGTTGTTTTTAATGATCCTCAGCAGTGGTAACAGATCATGTTGAGAAAAATTTTTTTAGAATATTATCACTTCTGTTAGGTAATTTCTAAAAATTATAAATTTTCTCCTGAATACCTGATTAGATGTTGATAGAAATTAATATAGTTGTCAATTTATATCGACTACATTAATCCCAGTAAGATCTTTTTAGACCCACCTCCTAGAGTAATGAAAATAAAAACAAAAATAAATAAATGGGACCTAATTAAACTTAAAAAGCTTTTGCACAGCAAAGGAAATCATTAACAACACAAAAACACAACCCGAAGAATGTTAGAAAATATTTGCAAATGAAACAGCTGACAAAGCTCCAAAATTTATACAAGCAGTTAATGCAGTTCAATATCAAAAAAACAAAAATCCAATAAAAAATGGGCAGAAGAACCAAATAGACATTTCTCCAAAGAAGATATACAGATGGCCAACAAACACATGAAAATATGATCAACATCACTAATAGAGAAATGCAAGTCAAACCACAATGCCCTCCCTCTTGCACTGTTGGTGGGAATATAAACTGATATAGCCACCATGGAGAACAGTATGGAGATTTCTTAAAAAACTAAAAATAGAGCTACCATATGACCCAGGAGTCTCACTAATGGGTGTATACTCTGAGCAAACCATAACTCAAAAAGAATGGAGAAGGAAATGACAACCCAGTCCAGTATTCTTGCCTGGAGAATCCCATGGACAGAGGAGCCTGGCGGGCTACAGTCCATGGGGTTGCAGGGAGCCAGACACAACTGAGCGACTAACACAGCGTACCCCAGTGTTCTCTGCAGCACTATTTACAATAGCCAGGACATGAAAGCAACCTAAATGTCCATTGACAGATGAATGGATAAAAATGTGGTACATATACACAGTGAAATATTATTGAGGCATAAGAAGAAATGAATTGGGTCATTTGTAGTGATGTGGGTGAACCTGGAGTCCATCATTAGAGTGAAGTAAGTCAGAAAGAGGAAAAAAAAAATATCATATATTAATGCATGTAAATGCAATCTAGAAAAATGGTACTGATGAATCCATCTTCAAGGCAAGAATAGAGGTGCGGATGTTGTGAATGGACTTGGGACATGGTGGGGACTAGGGAGGAGAGGATGGGGTGAACTGAGAGCAGCATTGACTTATATACGCTGTGCTGCGCTGTGCTTAGTTGCTCAGTCATGTCCAACTCTTCACAACTGCATGGACTATAGCCCACCAGGCTCCTCTGTCTGTGGGGATTCTCTAGGCAAGAACACTGGAGTGGATTGGCATGCCCTCCTCCAGGGGATATTCCCAACCCAGGAAACGAACTGGGGTCTCCTGCATTGCAGGTGGATTCTTTATCAGCTGGGTTACCTGTTTGTAATAGATAGCTAGTGGGAAGCTGTATATATAGCACAGGGAGCTCAACTCAGTGCTCTGTGATGACCTAGAAGGTGAGATTGGTGGTACGGGGAGGCTTAACATAAAGGGAATAAGTGTACACATAGAGCTGATTCACTTTGCTTTACAGCAAAAACTAAGATAACGTTGTAAAGCAATTATACTTCAATAAACAAATTAATATAGTTGTGTAACTCAGTGTTGCAAAAATTATCACATCATTGTTCTGAAAACATTAAAGCTACAAAATTATTTTGTCCTCAAAATTTATAATAAGGCAATTCACTTATTCCAACACTCTCTCTTTCCTATTCACTTATTTATTCAATAGACATTAATTAAGAACCCACTATTTGACCGAACTGTAGTAAACCCTGTATAGTAGGAGAAGCCTATATTAATGTGTAGATAAAATTATACATAAAATTAATTTTATACATAACATCGCATTTATGTGTTTAAAATTAAGGCTGCCGTAAATGCCATGGAGAAGTTCATGGTGCTTTGCCTGTGTTTAATGAAGATTCTCCATAATCACTGCAGTTAAGGAATGGGCACCAGTAGACATAGTGCGTGATATGAGATCTGAAGGATGGTTGGGAGTTACCTTGTTGAAAAAAAAGAAAAAAGTAGGAAAATAGAATGAACATTTCTGCAAGGGGAGGTGGGCATGATTATTTTGCAAGGATCTTTTGGTAGATGAGAGTAAAAAGCTTTTGGGGACTGAAAGAAGGCAAGAGAGCTGCAGGGTGAGATGGTGGGAGGAAAAACTGGAGAAGCGAAGGAGCCAGAGCAGGCAGGACAAGTAGTCAGCCAGCTTTTCTGCCTTTATCTCTCACTCCTCATTTACACAGGTTAAGCACAAAATATTTACTTCTGGCAAAGAGTGTGTGTTTCAGTGAAATCGATAACCACTTCAGGATCCAATATGCTCATATTCTGTGATAAATTGTAGTAATAGAATATTACAGTCCACACCTTAAAGGAGCAGGTTTTCACCATAACTCATGGGGTTTTTTTTGGTTGCTTATTTCCTCTGTTGACCATGAGTTCAGCATCTGGGATCTTAATTCCCCAACCAGGGATCAGACCTGCACCCTCTGCCTTGGCAGTGCAGTCTTAACCACTGGAAAACCAGGGAAGCCTTGAGATTTTTTGTTTTTGCTTGTTTTTTTTTTTCCAAAGCCCAGATAGACAGACCTGATCTGGGAGCTCCCTTTTCTACTTGTGTAATAACACATCCCCTCCCAAACAAATGTATATTATTTTCTGTGATTTCACTTCAATTTAATATCATTGCACCTGTGGCAGTATTTATGGACCTTGAATTCTTACATGTGCATCCTTATTGAAATTTCTATGATCACTGCACACATCACACAATAGCATAAATAATCATCTTCCTTTCAGTGCTTCTAAATGTAAATTAACATCTAAATTTTAAAGAGTGAAATTATTCCTACAGTATTAAGATTTTTTTTTTGAGTTCTTTGGATTGGTTCAATGTGTATTTGCTCTGTAATTATTATGTGAAAGATTGTAGCATATTCTAGGACTCTATGAGAATAAATTATAAAGAGCCATATTAGGTTATGTACAAGCTGTAATAAGGGAGACACTCAGCTCCATGGAGCAAGCTCTGTGTCTATCTCGCTCACCACTCTGTTCCCAGTACCCCAAAATATGTACAGCATACAGTAGTTCTTCAATAAATCATTATTTATTTGCATAAACATAAAGGACATTAAAAGAGAAGTTAGATTGGGTCTACATTTTCTTATTTCTGATTTGAGCTGCTTTCCCTCACTTTGGTGAGCAGGTGTGTGTGTGTGTGTGTGTTTCTAATTCAACAGTCATGGTTTATTTCCTATGGGAAAGACTAAACAAAACACACACGCACGTGCACACATGCTGTAATTAATTCAGAACAGTGTTTTTAATTCATGCATTTCCATGGTTGGAATGATTCTATGTGTAAATTTTCCAAGCCAGTGCTTTCCAATCATTGCCAGCAAAATACCCTATTTTGGAACATGTGGTGTAAGATTTCACAATTGATTCATAGTTTTTAAGCTTTTTGAAAATAGGTGTTTCTATTTTGGAATGACTTTTAAAACAATGAATCAGTTCAGTTCAGTTCAGTTGCTCAGTCGTGTCCAACTGCGACCCCATGAATTGCAGCACGCCAGGCCTCCCTGTCCATCACCAACTCTCGGAGTTCACTCAAACTCATTTCCATTGAATCGGTGATGCCATCCAGCCATCTCATCCTCTGTCATCCCCTTGTCCTCCTGTCCCCAATCCCTCTCAGCATCAGAGTCTTCCAATGAGTCAACTCTTCGCATGAGGTGGCCAAAGTATTGGAGTTTCAGCTTTAAAATCAGTCCTTCCAAAAAACACCCAGGACTGATCTCCTTTAGAATGGACTGGCTGGATCTCCTTGCAGTCCAAGGGACTCTCAAGAGTCTTCAATACCACAGTTCAAAAGCATCAATACTTCACTGCACAGCCTTCTTCACAGTCCAACTCACATCCATACATGACCACTGGAAATACCATAGCCTCGACTAGACAGACCTTTATTGGCAAAGTAATGTCTCTGCTTTTGAATATGCTATCTAGGTTGGTCATAACTTTCCTTCCAAGGAGTAAGAGTCTTTTAAGGGGATTCAGGATTGGGAGCTCGTATACACCCATGGTGGATTCATGTCAATGTATGGCAAAACCAATACGGTATTGTAAAGTAAAATAAAGTAAAAATAAAATTAAAAAAAAAATTAATTTCATGGCTGCAATCACCATCTGCAGTGATTTTGGAGCCCCCCCAAAATAAAGTCTGACACTGTTTCCACTGTTTCTCCATCTATTTCCCATGGAGTGATGGGACCAGATGCCATGATCTTTGTTTTCTGAATGTTGAGCTTTAAGCCAACTTTTTCACTCTCCTCTTTTACTTTCATCAAGAAGCTTTTTAGTTCCTCTTCACTTTCTGCCATAAGGGTGATGTCATCTGCATATCTGAGGTTATTGACATTTCTCCCAGCAATCTTGATTCCAGCTTGCGTTTCCTCCAGTCCAGCATTTTTCATGATGTACTCTGCATAGAAGTTAAATAAGCAGGGTGACAATATACAGCCTTGACGTACTCCTTTTCCTATTTGGAACCAGTCTGTTGTTCTACATCCAGTTCTAACTGTTGCTTCCTAACCTGCATATAGGTTTCTCAAGAGGCAGGTCAGGTGGTCTGGTATTCCCATCACTTGAAGAAATTTCCACAGTTTATTGTGATCCACACAGTCAAAGACTTTGGCATAGTCAATAAAGCAGAAATAGATCTTTCTGTGGAAATTTCTTGGTTTTTCAGTGATCCAGTGGATATTGGCGACTTGATCTCTGGTTCTTCTGCTTTTCCTAAAACCAGCTTGAACATCTGGAAGTTCACGGTTCACATATTGCTGAAGCTTGGCTTGGAGAATTTTGAGCATTACTTTACTAGTGTCTGAGATGGGTGCAATTGTGCAGTAGTTTGAGCATTCTTTGGCATTGCCTTTCTTTGGGATTGGAATGAAAACTGACCTTTTCCAGTCCTGTGGCCACTGCTGAGTTTTCCAAATTTGTTGGCATATTGAGTGCAACACCTTCACAGCATTACCTTTCAGGGTTTGAAATAGCTCAACTGGAATTCCATCACCCCCACTAGCTTTGTTCATTGTGATGCTTTTTAAGGCCCACTTGACTTCACATTCCAGGATGTCTGGCTGTAGGTGAGTGATCACACCATCGTGATTATCTGGGTCATGAAGATCTTTTTTGTACAGTCCTTCTGTGTATTCTTGCCACCTCTTCTTATTATCTTCTGCTTCTGTTAGATCCCTACCATTTCTGTCCTTTATTGAGCCCATCTTTGCATGAAACATTCCCTTGGTATCTCTAATTTTCTTGAAGAGATCTCTAGTCTTTCCCATTCTGTTCTTTTCCTCTATTTCTTTGCATTGATCCCTGAAGAAGGCTTTCTTATCTTTCCTTGTTATTCTTTGGAACTCTGCATTCAGATGCTTATATCTTTCCTTTTCTCCTTTGCTTTTCACTTCTCTTCTTTTCACAGCTATTTTTAAGGCCTCCTCAGACATGTGGTCCGCTGGAGAAGGGAATGGAAAACCACTTCAGTATTCTTGCCTTGAGAACCCCATGAACAGTATGGAAGGGCAAAATGATAGGATACTGAAAGAGGAACTCCTCAGGTCTGTAGGTGCCCAATATGCTACTGGAGATCAGTGGAGAAATAACTCCAGAAAGAATGAAGGGATGGAGCCAAAGCAAAAACAACACCCAGCTGTGGATGTGACTGGTGATGGAAGCAAGGTCTGATGCTGTAAAGAGCAATATTGCATAGGAACCTGGAATGTCAGGTCCATGAATCAAGGCAAATTGGAAGTGGTCAAACAGGAGATGGCAAGAGTGAACGTCAACATTCTAGGGATCAGTGAACTAAAATGGACTGGAATGGGTGAATTTAAATCAGATGACCATTATATCTACTACTGCGGGCAGGAATTCCTTAAAAAACAATGAATATTTTGACAAAAAACAACACACTTTTTCTTTCTTCCAGCACTTCTCTTGCTTAGATGGGAATTGGTGAAACAATTGTCAGTGTAGTTATTCTAAGTGTATTCTTACATGTTTTTCTTCTCTGTGAAATGTTTCCAGTCTTTCTGATTATAAATGTTACAGGGTATGAGGACTGTGAATCAATCCTCTCTGTGCAGACACAGCAGAATGAAAAGTATAGTGATATAGGAGTGAAGAGTCAGTGACTAATTCATATCAGACAGTGTGTGGTATTGAGTTCTATCAGGCAACGTTCCATGGCAGAGAAGTCCTCAAAGGCTTCTTAAATTCATCTCATTAGCTCATTGTGTTTCTGCTTGGGTGGCAAAATCGATCATTCAGGATGAGCGAAATGACATTCAGTGGCACTGCTTGCTAACACAGATAGAAAAATATGTAGGTATTTGTCACCACCAAACATTCATTCAGCCAATGTTGACTGAGTTTCTGCTTGGTTCCTGCAGCATATAAAGCTGAAGTTCCAAAAAAAAAACAAGCAACAACAAAAAATACTGTAACAATGTCTGACATTGTTAAGTTTACCACCATCAGTAGAGATATGTTAAAAAAGATAATTGCATCTCATTAAGATCTGTGTTATACACAGGCCATAAGTTGGCTGAAATTCTTTGCCTACACTTCAAGAAGGATTTGAGTAAAATAGTATATGGAGAAAATATCACCACATGATGGTCCAGAAACAGGCTATTTTCTAAAATTAGTGATTAGAACAACCAGGTGTAACTTTTTCAGTCTCAGTAAGTTCATTGCAATATGTGGTGAGATGTTTACCAACTTTTTTTTTCCAACTGCCATTTTTCACCTGGGATAGAAGTTTCTATGCAACTTATATAGCTATGGAGTTTACTTTAGTTGGCTTTTCCTTATGACATTAAGCCACATTGGAAATGGGTTCAATCTAGGCCCATCAACTTCATCCAATCAACTTCATGATCAGCTATGATCAACTATGATTAACCCGTCAACTTCATGGTGACAAATCCTGGAATTTTGGAAACTAGACTTCTTACACTAGATTCCACCAAAAGGAACTGGTTTCAGTGCTTGCCCTGGAGTAAAACTGATTAAGTTTGAATACTAGTTCTATTATGTGACCTCATATAAGTTTTTAATGTTCATAAGCCTAAGCCTATACCTCATCTATGGAATGGGGGTGATAGAACTCTATCTTATGAGGTGGTATAAGAATAAATAAATTATATAAAGTACTTTGTACTACCCGTGCCTTTTATAAAGTGTCAAACAATGTCAGAGTTTTTAGTAATATATTGACTTATTTATAATAATTTTAATTTAGCTATATATGTGTGTGTTGTTGCTTCAGTCATGTCTAACTCTTTGCAACTCTATGGACTGTAGCCCAGCTTTATGAACTGACTTCCTTGGTGGCTCAGAGCGTAAGGAGTCTTCCTTCAATGCAGTAGATCTGGGTTCAATCCCTGGGTTGGAAAGATCCCCTGGGGAAGGAAATGACAACCCACTCCAGTATTCTTGCCTAGAAAATCCCATGGATGGAAGAGCCTGTGGCAGGCTACAGTCTATGGGGTCGCAAAGAGTCAGACACAACTGAGCAACTTCACTTCACTTCACAGTTAAAAAAAAAAAATAATATCATGACATCTGGTCCCATCACTTCACGGCAAGTATGGGAGGAAAGTGGAAACAGTGACAGATTTTATTTGGGGGGGCTCCAAAATCACAGTAGATGGTGACTGCTGCCATGAAATTAAAAGATGCTTGCTCCTTGGAAGAAAAGCTATGACAAACCTAGACAGCAGCTTAAAAAGAGAGACATCTCTTTGCCTACAAATGTCTCTGAGTGAAAGAAAGAAAGTGAAGTCGCTCAGTTGTGTCCAACTCTTTGCAACCCCATGGACTATAGCCTACCAGGCTCCCCTGTCCATGGAATTTTCCAGGCAAGAGTACTGGAGTGGATTACCATTTTCTTCTCCAGGGGATCTTCCCAACCCAGGGATCGAACCCAGGTCTCCCTCATTGCAGGCAGATGCTTTACCATCTGAGGGAAGGGGAGGCATATAGTTTTTCCATACAATTTTTCCGATAGTTAGGTACGGCTGTGAGAGTTGGACCATAAAAAAGGCTGAGCACCAAAGAATTGATGCTTTTAAATTGTGGGGCTGGAGAAGACTCTTTAGAGCCCCCTTGTACAGCGAGGAGATCAAACCAGCCAATCCTAAAGGAAATCAGACCTGAATATTCAGTGGAGGGACTGATGCTGAAGCTCCAATATTTTGACCACCTGATGAGAAGAGCCCACTCATTAGAAAAGATCCTGATGCTGGAAAGATTGAGGGCAGGAAGAGAAGGGGGCTGCAGAGGATGAGTTAGTTGGGTGGCATCACTGATTCAATGGACATGAGTTTGAGCAAACTTTGGGAGACAGTGAATGACAGGGAAGCCAGGTGTGCTGTACTTCATGGGGTCACAAAGAGTGGGACACGATTTAGCGACTGAACAACGAGAGTTGATTAACAGTGTTGTGCTAGTTTCAGCTGTATGGGATGAGTTTGGACAACACAAAGGTTCACCAAAGGGGTAATTCGTTAGCCCCATGATTTAGCTGAATCACTTTAGAACAACAAAATGGTTGGGGGCAAAATTTACTTAATTTGCCCTTGAAATGAAGGCATGAGGGTTGATAAGAATATCTCTACTGTCAAGTCTGTTAGTACCATGTAGAAGACTTCAGGAGTAATTTGTTATAAGCAACTATTTCATTGGCAATTTTAAAACAATATCTGTTGGGTTATGAGCTAAAATTATTCAAGTCCTCCTATTTCACTTCCCTTCTATCATGGTTTCCATTTTAGCTCAGATGATAAACAATCTGCCTGCAATGCAGGATACTGGGTTTGATCCCTGGGTTGGGAAGATCCCCTAGAGGAAGAAATGGCAACTCACTCCAGTTTTCTTGCCCAGAGAATTCCATGGACAGAAGCCTGGTAGGGTACCGTCTACGGGTAGAGACTGAACACGACAGGTGGAGTCAGACACGACTGAGTGACTAACACTTCCCTTTTCTATTATACTTCTATTAATTGAAGGTTCTCCAGAGAAACAAAACCAAGAGAAGATATCTTACATTTATGTCTGTGTCTATGTATCTACGTGTGTGTGTGTGTGTGTGTGTGTGTGTGTGTGTAATTTTAAAGAATTGGTTCAGCAATTATAGAGGCTAACAGATCCAAAATCTGCAACTTGGACCAACAAGTTGATGCTATGATCCAAGTTCAACATCAGAGACCCCGGGAAGAGCCAGTATTTCAGGTTAAGCATGAAAGACTTCTACTACAGAATTTCTTCTTAGGAGAGATCAGTCTTTTGTTCTATTCAGTCCTTCAACTGATTGGATGAAGTACACCCATATTAAAGAGTGCAATTGGTTTTACTCAATGACCACCTATTTAAATGCTAATCTCATCCAAAAACACTCCCATAGAAACATCAGTCTAACGTTTGACCACATATCTGGATACCATGGCCCAACCATCTTGACACGTAATATGAAGCACTACACTCTTTGAGTTCTGGGCCAGTTAAAAGATACTGTGTGTGTGCTAAGTCAATTCAGTTGTGCCTGACTCTGCAACCCTACAGACTATAGCCTGCCAGGTTCCTCTGACCATGGGATTCTCCAGGCAAGAGTACTGGAGTGGGCTGCCATGCTCACTTCCAGCAGATCTTCCTGACCCAGGGATTGAACCTATGTTCCTTACATCTCCTGCATTGGCATCCAGGTTCTCTATCACTTTCCCATCTGGGAAGCCCTGAAAGATAGTACAAGTATCAGACAGATTGAGATGAGTAGCAGTGGTGTTTGAATAGAGGTCATGGCTTAGACAAATGGCCAAACAGGCTTCCTACTACTCAAACCTTTCCACATTAGTGACCAAAGTACAGACTCATAAGGAAGAGAGAAGACCTCAGGCCAAGTGTAAGAATATTCCATCCATGTGTATTACACTTCTTTCAGTCTCTCTGATGCCACTGGCTTCCCTTGGAGAGGAATGATTGTGAAGGCAGTGAGGAGGCTGCAATTCTTTTATTAAAATTATTTGGCGGGAGTGGAATTTCTATTACATAAGATCATGCAGGTTTGAGTGCAGAAGGAGATGATCATTCCCCAAAATAGTGTTCAAATGAAATGTATCAGAGCAATTCAGGTTTCAAATTTAAACAATCATGATTCAGGATATGACTGTATGTGCATTCAAAACTTTAAAATGATGTAAAGGATAATATCAGAAGTAATTTAGAAAACTCAAACCCATTTCTTAAAGTTTTTTTTTCCTTTAACCCAACACTTTTTTCTCCAAGAATAAAGTAAGATTTTGATCTTTCTTACAGCTTTTATATTTTTCTATTGTGTGATCTTTCAAAATGATTCAATAAAATTTAAAGTCTCACTAGAAAAATGTATCATCACAATTAAACTTAGCTGCATTATCCTTTTTAGCTAGAAAGTCAGTAAACATCATTCTGCATAATGTTAATATATCTATATCCCCTTCTGTTGTTTTCCTCTATTTCTTTACACTGATCACTGAGGAAGGCTTTCTTATCTCTCCTTGCTATTCTTTGGAATTCTGCATTCAGATGGGTATATCTTTCCTTTTTGCCTTTGCTTTTCACTTCTCTTCCTTTCACAGCTATTTGTAAGGTCTCCTCACACACCCATTTTGCCTTTTTGTATTTCTTTTTCTTGGGAACGGTTTTGATCACATGTCCTGTGTAATGTCCTGAACCTCCATCTGTAGTTCTTCAGGATTCTGTCTATCAGATCTAATCCCTTGGATCTATTTAGATGTGTATAAGAGACAGATATAATATCCAAAGATATAGTTTGTCATCTAGAACATTATGCAAATACGAGAATATTTTTTCTCTTCAAAACTACACATATAAGAGATTTTGTAAGCATTTTTCAATCATTTCTTACTAATTTAAGCTACATTTTGAGTTGTATGAAGTAAAAATGCTTTTGCTTTCTTAACACTACTGAGTTTTTAATCACCCTAGTAGTGCTTTCAATATCATAATTTACTGTTTAAACATTTAGAGATTGTTTTTGTAACTATAAACTTTGGAGTTTTACAGAAGATTTCTTACTTTTCCACAAAGATCCAAGAAACAATATTATTTTTACTTCTCTGATGACTTTATATTTGAGGACTGAAACTGAATTATCTCTTTATAATCATTTAAATGATAACATTCTCTAGTTCTAATATTGAATCAATAATTTCAATAATTCTCTCTTTTCACAAATACATATTAAATGTTAGTTCTATAATTGGAGATGCTAGTTTCCAGTTGACTTCAAAATATATCCATTATCAAACCACTTCTTACCATCTCTGCCATCCTCATGCAAGCTACCACCATCTGAGCTACTCCCTGACCCCTCACGGGAGCTATTCCCTGAGCACTGAAGAATGGATGCTTTTGAACTGTGTTGTTGGAGAAGACTCTTGAGAGTCCCTTGGACTGCAAGGAGATCCAATCAGTCCATCCTAAAGGAAATCAGTCCTGAATATTCATTGGAAAGACTGATGCCGAAGCTGAAACTCCAACAATTTGGCCACTTGATGTGAAGAATTGTCTCATTTGAAAAGACCCTGATGCTGGGAAAGACTGAAGGCAGGAGAAGGGGATGACAGAGGATGAGACAGTTGAATGGGATCACAGACTCAGTGGACATGAGTTTGAGTAAGCTCCGGAAGTTGGTGACAGACAGGGAGGCCTGGCATGTTGCGGTCCATGGGGTCGCAAAGAGTTGGACATGACTGAGCAACTGAACTGAACTGAACTGTGCTTCTGCCCTCCTTACACATTTAATATGTTCTCCACAGAGAAGGCAGTGGGATCTTGTTCAGTAAATTGGTTGTCATTTTCCTTCTCACAACCCTAAATAGTCTTCTCACTAATGCCCTTAATCACATAATCTTGCCCCTCTTCTTATGAAAATCGATGCGCAATTACTTCTCTGCACATTTGCCTTGCTCCATGCCTACAGGCTTACTTGCAGTCTTTTAGCATGAATAGTAGGCTTCTGCCTCAGGGTTTCTGCTCACATGTAAAGCTCACCCCTTTCCTTATTGAATTCTTCATACATGTGACAAGTGACATCTGTCAGAGAATCCTTCTCTGAACATTCTACCTGAAAAGCATCTCCTTGCTCATTTACCTGAGTGCCAAAGATTTGATGCTTTTGAACTGTGGTGTTGGAAAAGACTCTTGAGAGTCCGTTGGACTGCACGGAGTTCCAACCAGTCCATCCTAAAGGAAATCAGTCCTGAATATTCATTGGAAGGACTGATGCTGAGGCTGAAATTCTGGTGCTTTGGCCACCTGATGCAAAGAACTGACTCTTCCAGTACTGACCCTGATGCTGGGAAAGATTGAAGGCGGGAGGAGAAGGGGACAACAGATTAGATGGTTGGATGGCATCAGTGACTCAATGGACATGAGTTTGAGTAGGCTTTGTGAGTTGGTGATGGACAGGGAAGCCTGGCGTGCTGCAGTCCATGGGATCACAAAGAATCCGACAGGACTGAGGGACTGAAATGAACTGAGATATTTTTTATCCAGAGAAAATCAGCTGATTTGAAGAATAAGAGTATATATCCAGTTAGAAGCAGAAAAGGTAAAAAGTAAAAGCTATATGAAGAAACAGAAGGATCTGTTAAATCATGCTGCCACTAATGTCTAGTTTCTATGACTTGAGAAGTATAAACAGTGATAGTAATGATATTGTTGCTGTTATATATAATTGGATTATGAAATAAGCCAATATAAAACTTCATGTTAAAAGGATACTTGCTCTCAGATGACAGAATACTAAGGAATTTCAAGTGTTTGGTACAATAATGTAGCCTAGGATTCTGCCAAGAATGTTCTTTTAGGAGTGAGCAACTTGCTTTTGCATGATGTAGCTTTTCATTCATTTTTCTTCCCTACTCTGTATATCTTCATTTTCTTATACACATTTTTTTTCTTTCTTTTTGTGCACATAACATAAATTGATTTATGTTTGGAATACATCAAATGAGAAGTAAACTGAACTAATTTAAAAAATAAATATGTGTGTGTATTTTAGTATTTTAGTCTCAGGAAACAGACATCTGCAGAAGCCCATGGAGATAAGGAGGACTTTAGAAGTAGAAAAATGTTGGTCATAGTTAAGGGAATGAAATTAACTAGACAGAGATTAGTGATAAAATATATTCATTAAGCTTTTTTTTTTCAGTGAATATTTTCGGTTCTATTTGCATCATTGTTAATTAAGTTCATAAAACAATTTTATTTAGAGGTACTGCAGGGAAATAATTTTGTGTCTTCTCTGGCTTTTATCTATTTACGAATTTTTAAAAAACTTAAGGGGTGCAGCCTTTCTTGAAGTTAAGCAATCAATTCTTCCCTGTTTTTGAAGGTAATTTTTTAGTTTAAGTCGAATGATTCTTTAAATTCTTTAGTGCTTTACAATTTTCAAAAGTTTCACGTACATAATTTCATATAATCGCATAGAAGGTTTTTTAAATTCCCCTAGTCCTATATTGGGAGAAGGCAATGGCACCCCACTCCAGCACTCCTGCCTGGAAAATCCCATGGACGGAGGAGCCTGGTAGGCTGCAGTCCATGGGGTCGCTAAGAGTCGGACATGACTGAGCGACTTCCCTTTCACTTTTCACTTTCATGCATTGGAGAAGGAAATGGCAACCCACTCCAGTGTTCTTGCCTGGAGAACCCCAGGGACGGGGGAGCCCGGTGGGCTGCCATCTCTGGGGTCACACAGAGTCGGACATGACTGAAGTGATTTAGTAGCAGCAGCAACCGTGCTTTTTATTCTATCACCACCTGACATCCTATGCATTTAACTTTTCAGGCTTTTTGTCTCCACTAGTGAAATATGTTTCATGATCAAAGGGTGTTTGCATACTTGTGTACTACTGTAATTTCTGAAAGTAAACAGTACATGATGTATGGGAAACACACCACCAAAATGTTTCCAGTGAATGGATGATAGACAGAAGAGGTCTTAGAGATTTTCTTATACTTTGGAACAAAAACATATCAATAAATAGTTATGAAATGTTTACACAAACATGTTTATAGCATGTGAAGAACTACAGAAAAAAAAATATTCTGCTTGGGAGAGCTGTAAGAGATTTTAGAAAGAGAAAAGTATTTGAGTTTAAAGATGAGCAAAAGTTTATTAAGCATGAAATGGCATACATGTTAGAAAGAATAACACAGATCAATGTACAGAGAGGTAAAAGGTGTCTAGCACATTCAAGAAACAGTGAGTCCAATACAGTATTGTAAAGTAAAATAAAGTAAAAATAAAAGTGAAAAAAAAAGACTAAAAAAAATAATAAAATTTTAATGTTAAACTGAAAAAAAAGAAAGAAACAGTGAGTCATGCAGCATGATTGGCATATGTTCAGGTCAGCCTTGTTTGAAAAAATACTTCTTGGTCAATGCCTAACACTTTCACACTTCCCTCCTTCTACTCCCTTTCTTCTACTCTGTAAATAATAATAATAATAAATTTGCAGAACTGATGGATTTTGCAGTTTGCAGTTACAACAAAGATGAATCCCATATTTGTCTGATGTCATATTGGGCTATATGTATATACTGGTATTTATTATATTTATATAGTATTTATAAAATATATTACATTTATATTCTTTTTGCTTCCATTTATTATTTTAATTTATAGATATGCTTATTGTAATAAATACATGTATGTATAAAGATCAAATTTCCCCTAACACTAGCTTTAATCTCACTGCTAAAGTGACATACTAATTATATTAGTGTTTATCCTTGCTCTTCTTAGTATGTTATTTCCATTTTAACACAAATTATACACATACTCTTTTACTTATTCTACAAATATTGGATAAATATTACCCTGTATCCTTCACACTTTTTATTTCAGTTTAGCCTCACAACACCCATGTGAATTAGGTATAGCCAATTCTATTTTACAAATGAGGAAACTGGCAGCAGTGTTAAAGTATCTTGCCCAGAATCACACAGTAACTGGCAAAGCTAGGTTTTATGACTTCTGGCTCAGTTCACGTTTCTCATGTCACCTAACATTCCCATCCTGTCATTTCCCTGGTAACGTGGAACAAGTTCATCTTCTTGATATAGATAAGAAAGGTTCACAACCATTGCACCAGGAAGGGCTAGATTAGGCTGAGAGATAAGCCTCTATCTTGTGACTGAAAACCCAAATAAGAAGTTAATCAAGATAGAGGCTTATTTCTCTTCTCATACAAAAGAAGTCTGGATATAGAAAGCCTTGGTACCCTATGGCTTAAAGAACTGAAGTTTATTCTATCTTTCTGCTCTGCTCCATCATAACTGTTTCAATCCAAAAGTGACCTCTTGGTCTAAAATAGCTGCTGGAACTCCAGATATTTCATCCAAAAACCAGCCCACAAGAAAATGGAGAGTCTCTCCTTTTGCCAATATTTCCTAAAAGATGTACATACCACATTTGCTTACTTCTAATTGGCTAGACTTTGTCACATGGTCACAGCTTGTTGCAGGTGGTGGGGAATGGGGGTAACTTTTATTCTGGAGGGCCATATGTCCAGCTAAAGAAAGTACTGATTTTATTTTCAAAGAAGACCATAAGAGCAAGTGTCCTGGAATCAAGTAGCAATTTCTGCCATGGTCATGAAAGAACTTTGGATTACTGTCATTAAACAGAATATTCAGAGGTCAGGAAACTAGATGGGTCAGATTGTGCTCATCATCAGTTTTTATGAATAAAGTTTATTGGCATACAGCCATGCCTAATTGTGTACATATTGTCTATACCTGCCTTAGCAGAACTGTATTCAGAATAGAGCCTGTATAGCTTACAAAACTACATTTACCATGCAGCCATTTTAGAAACAATTTCCTAATCTCTGCTCTAGATCATAGGCTCAAGTTTTTAAGATAATTCTTTTTTTTTTAATTTCCAACTCTATTACCATAATAAGAAAGCACCAATACATGTATTTTACTTGTATTAATATATATGTACATGCGCAAGAATATTAATATGAAAGGATGTACCTTTCACCCAGCTATACACTAACTAGCTGTAAGACCTAGAGAAAATTACTTATGCACAATTCCCTCATTTGTAAAATAGGAAGCATAACAGTATATAAAACTTGCAGTGTTATTATCAGGATTAGTGGTGATTTAGTTGCTAAGTCATGTTCAACTTTTGTGACCCCGTGAGCTGTAGTTCTCCAGATTCCTCTGTTCATGGGATTTCCCAGGCAATAAAACTGCTATGTGTGGCCATTTCTTCTCTAGGGGATCTTCCCGACACAGGATTGAATCTGGGTCTCCTGGATTCTTTACAGACAGAGCCACCAGGGAGGTCCATTGTAAGGACTGATGAGCACATATGAAACACTTAGAAATTATAGCACACTGTCTGGTACAGCAGAGGAACCATCATTCTTTAACATTTTCACCTGTCTCAACCTTACAAGATGTTTATCAGAGTGTCCCATGTAAATGGCCTAGCTGATGATTACAAATGCTATGTGGTTCAGTTTGGTTGCTCAGTTATGTTTGATTCTTTGTGACCCCATGGACCGCAGCACGCCAGGCCTCCCTGTCTATCACCAACTCCTGGAGCTTGCTCAAATACATGTCCACTGAGTCAGTGATGCCATCCAACCATCTCATCCTCTGTCATCCCCTTCTCCTCCTGCCCTCAATCTTTCCAGCATCACAGTCTTTTCCAATGAGTCAGTTCTGTGTGTGAGTGGCCAAAAGACTGGAGTTTCAGCTTCGGCATCAATCCTTCCAATGAATATTCAAGACTTATTTCCTTTAGGATGGACGGTTGGATCTCCTCGCTGTTCAAGGAACTCTCAAGAGTCTTCTCCAATACCACAGTTCAAAAGCATCAGTTTTTCAGCACACAGCTTTCTTTGGTCCAACTCTCACAGCCATACGTGACTACTGGAAAAGCCATTGCTTTGACTAGGTGGACCTTTATCAGCAAAGTGATGTCTCTGCTTTTTAACATACTGTCCAGGGTGTTCATAACTTTTCTTCCAAGGAAGAAGCGTCTTTTAATTTCTTGGCTACAGTCACCATCTGCAGTGATTTGGAACCCTAAAAAATAGTCTGTCACTGTTTCCATTGTTTGTATATCTATTTGCCATGAAGTGATAGGAATGGGTGCCATGATCTTCATTTTTTGAATGTTGAGTTTTAAGCCAGCTTTTTCACTCTCTTCTTTCACATTCATCAGGAGACTCTTTACTTCCTCTTCAGTTTCTGCCATAAGGGTGGTGTCATCTGCATATCTGAGGTAATTGGCATTTCTCTTGGCAATTTGGATTCCAGCTTGTGCTTCATCTAGCCCAGCATTTCACATGATGTACTCTGCATATAAGTTAAATAAGCAGAGCAATAATATACAGCCTTGATGCACTCCTTTCCCAGTTTGGAACCAGTCCATTGTTCCATGTCCAGTTCTAACTGTTGTTTCTTGACCTGCACACAGATTTCTCAGGAGACAGGTAAGATGGTCTTCTATTCCCATCTCTTTAAAATTTTTCCACAGGTTATTGTGATCCACACATAGTCATGGCATAGTCAATAAAGCAGAAATAGATATTTTTCTGGAACTCTCTTGCTTTTTCAATGATCCAAATGGATGTTAGCCATGTGATCTCTGGTTCCTCTGTCTTTTCTAAAACCAGCTTGAACTTCTGGAAGTTCACGGTTCACGTATTGCTGAAGCCTGGCTTGGAGAATTTTGAGCATTAACTAGCTTGTGAGATGAGTGCAATTGTGCGTTAGTTGGAGCATTCTTTGGCATTGCCTTTCTTTGGAATTGGAGTGAAAACTGACCTTTTCCAGTCCTGTGACCACTGCTGAGTTTTCCAAATTTGCTGGCATATTGAGTGCACACTTTCACAGCATCATCTTCCAGGATTTGAAATAGCTCTACTGGAATTTCATCACCTCCACTAGCTTTGTTCATAGTGAGGCTTCCTAAGGCCCACTTGACTTCACATTCCAGGATGTCTGGCTGTAGGCGAGTGATCACACCATCATGATTATCTGGGTCGTGAAGATCTTTTTTGTACAGTTCTTCTGTGTATTCTTGCCACCTTTTCTTAATATCTTCTGCTTCTGTTAGGTCTATACCATCTCTGTCCTTTATCGAGCCCATCTTTGCATGAAATGTTCCCTTGGTATCTCTAATATTCTTGAAGAGATCTCTATTCTTTCCCCTTCTGTTGTTTTCCTCTATTTCTTTACACTGATCACTGAGGAAGGCTTTCTTATCTCTCCTTGCTATTCTTTGGAATTCTGCATTCAGATGGGTATATCTTTCCTTTTTGCCTTTGCTTTTCACTTCTCTTCCTTTCACAGCTATTTGTAAGGTCTCCTCACACACCCATTTTGCCTTTTTGTATTTCTTTTTCTTGGGAACGGTTTTGATCACATGTCCTGTGTAATGTCCTGAACCTCCATCTGTAGTTCTTCAGGATTCTGTCTATCAGATCTAATCCCTTGGATCTATTTGTCACTTCCACTGTATAATTGAAAGGGATTTGATTTAGGTCACACCTGAATGGCCTAGATGTTTTCCCTACTTTCTTCAACTTAAGTCTGAATTTGGCAATAAGGAGTTCATGATCTGAGCCACAGTCAGTTCCCAATCTTGTTTTTGCTGACTTTATAGATTCTCCTCCATCTTTGGCTGCAAAGAATATAATCAATCTGATTTTGGTATTGACCATCTGGTGATGTCCATGTGTAGAATCTTCTCTTGTGTTGTTGGAAGAGGGTGTTTGCTATGACCAGTGCCTTCTCTTGACAAAACTCTGTTAGCCTCTGCCCTGCTTCATTTTGTATGCCAAAGCTAAACTTACATGTAATTCCAGGTATCTCTTGATTTCCTACTTTTGCATTCCTGTCTGCTNTTCTCTTGTGTTGTTGGAAGAGGGTGTTTGCTATGACCAGTGCCTTCTCTTGACAAAACTCTGTTAGCCTCTGCCCTGCTTCATTTTGTATGCCAAAGCTAAACTTACATGTAATTCCAGGTATCTCTTGATTTCCTACTTTTGCATTCCTGTCTGCTATGATAAAAAGGACATCTCTTTTTGCTGTTTGTTCTAGAAGGTCTTATAGTTCTCATAGAGCTGTTCAGCTTCTTCCGCGTTAGTTGTTGGGACATAGGTTACTGTGGTATTGAAAGGTTTCCCTAAGAAATGAACAGAGATCATTCTGTCATTTTTGAGAATGCACCCAAGTACTGCATTTCAGACTCTTGTTGACTATGAGGGCTACTCCATTTCTTCTAATGGATTCTTGCTCATTAAATTCGCTCATTCTGGTCCATTTTGGTTCACTGATTCCTGAAATGTCGATGTTCAGACTTACCATCTCCTGTGTGACCACTTCCAACTTACCTTGATTTATGGACCTAACATTCTAGGTTCCAATGTAATACTGTTTTTACAGCATCAGACTTTACTGTCATCACTAGACACATCCACGACTGGGTGCATTTCTGCTTTTGCTCAGTCTCCTCATTCCTTCTGGAGTTATTTCTCCACTCTTATCCAGTAACATATTGGGCACCTCTGAGCTGGGGAATTATGACATCTTTCAGTGTCATATTTTTCTGCATTTTCATACTGTTCATGGGGTTCCCAAGGCAAGAATACTGGGGTGGTTTGACATTTCCTTCTCCAGTGGACCACATTTTGTCAGAACTCACCACCATGGCCCGTCCATCTTGGGTCATAGTTTTATTGAGTTAGATAAGGCTATGATCCATGTGATCAGTTTGATTAGTTTTCTGTGATCATGAATAGGATATATGAACTTAAGAACAATGCTGATTGTTATGTTGCAGTGATATGCCTGAAGCTCTTACTTAGCCACATAGCATCTCATGCCCATG
The DNA here is from genome assembly GCA_006410635.1 of Cephalophus harveyi. NCBI lineage: Eukaryota > Metazoa > Chordata > Mammalia > Artiodactyla > Bovidae > Cephalophus > Cephalophus harveyi. The sequence continues at coordinate 35,953 of SJYT01051250.1, read as the reverse complement.
TCATATCTTATTTACCTCTATTCCACCATCTATTTTTGCCAGCTTATCTTTTTTGTTGTCTTCAAATAGACAACTAACTCTAAAAGAATTTCTCAACACCTCACGCCCATGCTGTGTTATATCTTCTTTTTTAAATTAATTTTTATTGGAGTACAGTTGTTTTACACTGTTATGTTAATTTCTGCTGTACAGCAAAGTGAATCGAATAGGTACATATCATGTCTTCTTTTACCTCCATTCCACCATCTATTTGTGCCAGTATATCTTTTCTATATTCTTCAGATAGGCAATTTTAAATTGAATTTCTCAGAAAATGTCTTTTCTCTGGCTTACATTCCACTTTTCATCATCATTACGAAAAATAGTACATCAAGTGCTGCTGACAGGTTAATAAAGGTACATACTGAAACACGACCATTGGAATTACTATGACAGATGTCACTGATGGCCTTGATAAAAGGAATTAGAGTGAAATGATAGGGGTAAAAATCTTAGTGGATTGGACATGAGAACAGGAGGGCGAGATGGCAACAGGAAGCTTAGGCAACTTTTTTGAGAATATGCCACATACTAAAAGCTAGCCCCACAGTGCCCTGCCCACGTGTGCCATTGGTTACTACGTCACTGGTGTTCTTCTCTGTGTCTGGGATAATGTGTTTAAAGCTGCAGGTCACCATCTATCATGTGGTGAGCACTCTGTATGGCAGCTTGTATTTGTTTTGAAATTTAAAGAAAGTTCCAGAAAAAGACAACGTTCTTTGGCCATATCAAGTTTCAAAGTCCTGTATATGTAATTTTTGTGTTTTTTTTTTTTTTTTTTTTGCTTGCTTGTTTAAGGGATTGGACTCTGTTTCAGGCTCACCTGAGCCTCAGCATGTAAGCTATTATTGAACAAAGATCAGCAGTTGACTACCTGACGTGGGCAAAGAACAGTGGGAAAGGAGGACGTCGTTGAGCGTGCTCCTTGTCATTGGTGTTGGGGAAATCTCATAAGGAAATTGAGCCCTTGAACTTGCTTTCTGCATTCGAAAGTTTTCATTCTTCTCTGAGCTTTTATTTCAAGTACTATTGGCTGCTTCCTTCAAGACTCTATTCTCAAAATTACCATCAGACATTTTGCTGGGGGAGGAAGAAGAAATATTGACCTTACAGACGTTAGTTTTATATCTTCCATTTAAACCTGGAGAACTGTGGCCTGTAACCCACTATCATCCATGCTGCCAATCTATCCATTGTTCCGAGGCTGAATGCAATTTGATTGGAAATAACCCCAACAGCTAACTCCAAATATCACACTATAAAATAAAAGCAGAGAGAAGAAAAAAGAAAAATTTCTCTCTCACACACATCTATACAAACACACAAACCACGCTGGCCACCCTAGAACTTGTCCTGTCTGATTTTTTAATTCTGCTCTATTTTTGAAGTAAACAAGTATTTGCCATAAATACTGTGAATTTTAGGGAATATTTGTCTCCCCTCTAGTGCAAGCCATAAGTGTTTCTAAGCAGCCAGTCCTCATGCATAAACAGCATTGTGTTATTCAAGCTCATTCAAAATGGAAGTGGTATTTGGTGAGGTGGGAAGAAGGGATGCATTTTAAACTAATAAATAATCATCACCCATGCCTATTTGAAGAACAGCATTCTTGTGGAATATTATTTCAATCTATAATATCTTGAAATAAGACTGCCATTACTAATTTAAGGGTGGCTTGCCATATAAATCCTGCAAATATGTACACACATGAGGCCTAAATTATTCTCTGGGGCCAACTTTTCCGGCTTAAATTATCTCAAAGGGAAACCCATTTAGGAAACATTAGAGCCAGTTAAGGGGAGGGATAATGACCATGGCAGAGCATGGGAACCTTTCCATGTTTTGATGCCCCCCTTATGCCAGGCTGGTGAGCAAAAGCTCCTGGTCAGAGTCCATATTCCTATCCTAGCGGTGACCCACACCACAGAAAAGGTTCCTAGATTAATCTACTGTGCCACTGTATCTGAATTTCAAGCAGGAGGAACAAATCTCTCAGAATCCTTGTGTATGCCAGTGGTATTAAGATGACCTTTGAATTACAAATACACACTGAAAAAGAAATCCCAGGAGTGAGCAATATTCATTAAGTAACAATTATGAAAAGCTGTTTGCCTTTTGGAATGGCTTTTCCCATAATGAGGATATGACCAAGTTGGGAGGCTAAGGAATAGTAAGGCCCATGTTGTAGGGTTTCTAATTCTGAATTATTCGTTCTTCAAATGGAGAGAATCCTCAAAGCTCAACTAGGGAGAAAAAGTCAAAGAGGCCTGGGGGCCTTTTCTTAAGGCCAGAGTTTATGTAGAAAGGGCCGTGGAGACTGTTAAGAGTCTAGAAGAGTTAGAATAAAAATCTGGCCTCTTTTCTCCATGAGAATTTAAGTCATTTGAATATGATCCAGTGTGGTTTGGGTTGTGTATGAGTCACCTAAGTAAATCCAGTGTCATAAAAGTTTTGGTCCTAGAAATTTATCATTGTTATTTAATACTTATTATTTACTTTTCAGTCTGGTCAGAAAACACTGTGTGCATTGTTTCTCATTTTTAAAAAATATACTAAGAATTCTTGTGCTGTCTGCAAAGTCGCTTCAGTCATGTCAGACTCTGTGCGACCCCTGTGGACTGCAGCCCACCAGGCTCCTCTGTCCATGAGATTCTCCACTTAAGAATACTGGAGTGGGTTACGCTTTCCTTCTCCAGGAGAACTTCAAGGTTTAGCCATATGGAAAGTCTGGGATTTGGACATATTTCACCTATAAATCCAACCCAAATAATTTTTGTCCTTAGGATATGTTGCCTATAATTCTGGTCACTGGGGTTAGACAGTGTTGAGTTGAATCTCAACGTGGTCCCTAATTATTTCTATAGCAAATTATTCAACATTCTTGACTCTGTTTTTTATCTGCTGAATAGGAATAATAAAGCTCAGTTCATAGAAATAGGGAGATAATAAAATAAGAAAATATGTTTAATGCTTACCCAAGCAGTGGGCACATAGTAAGTCCTCTGTAAATGTTTCTCTATTCTTCAGTTTTTGCTGCCACAACAAACAACTTTCATTTCCTTCTTCAGGGGATCTTCCCCACCCAGGGATCGAACCCAGGTCTCCTACATTAATGGCAGATTCTTTACTATTTGAGCCACCAGGGAAGCCTTCTCAAATCCCAGTGACTTATAAAAACAGAATTTTAATTTATTGTTCATATTTCACAATGCCTGCCACCTGTTGTGATTTTTGCCAGATTCTTCTGGGCTCCATTGGACTGCATATGACTTCTTGAATGAGCAGACACTCTCTATTCCCTGCTGCTGGCTTGGTGGAATGCAAAAACTCAAGAGAGTGGAAAGAATCTGAGATGCTGGTTAATGCATCTGTTCACAACCAGTATATCATCACTTTCAGCTATCTTCCATTGGTCAAAAAAAGACCTAGGGCCAAAGCCCAAATAATTAAGATAAGAAAGTGTGCTCTACCTTTTAGGAGGCAGCGAATAGTTAAGAATAATAATACAATTAATAATATAATATACATATGATAATTCAGTATTGTTAGGTTGATAACCATGGAGTCTTAAGATTTCAAGCTATTTTCAATTTGGTGGGAATTCCCTAGTGGCTCAGCTGGCAAAGAATTTGCCTGCCAATGCAGGAGATTTGGGGGACATGGCTTTGATCCCTGAGCTTGGAAGATCCCGTGGGGAAGGCAATAGCAACTCGCTTCAGTATACTTGCCTGGAAAATCTCATGGACAGAGAAACCTGTTGATCTATAGTCCATGGGGTTGAAAAGAGTCAAAGACAATTGAGGACGCATGCATGCATGCATGCAAGTTAAGAGGTATTTCACTTGAAAAAAAAGTTAACATCTGTACTTCTTATTCTATAAATATTAGGCAGTAATAGTTGGATGCTCATAGCAGTAATTATTGTAATCATGCAGTGTCGCTTATGATCGAAGATAAGGACATTCTTTCTATAAACACACTCTTTTCATATGTTCTGTTTTCATAATAGTTTTGAAGAGTTGTTGGAAGAGACAATAGGAGGACATGATGCATGCTTGACCCTTGAGCTAGTACATGGGCAAATGAGAGGCTCCTCACCCTCTCCTGGTCCTTGGGATGTATGTTCTACCCACTATCACCACAGTGGGAGCCATTCCAAGGACATAGCCTTGAGAGAGCAAAGCATTATTGAGACAATCTGGACTGTATACATGCCTGAATCCAGTTAATTTTATCCAGTTAAGTCCTCCGGATTAACTTGTATCTGATAGTCAAACTTATATCTGTGTAGGCAAAACTATGGCTTTTCCAGTAGTCATGTATGGATGTGAGAGTTGGACCACAAAGCAAGCTGAGTGCTCTGAAGAATTGATGTTTTCTGACTGTGGTGTTGGAGTAGACTCTTGAAAGTCCCTTGGACTGCAAAGAGAACAAGGAAATCAATTCTGAATATTCATTAGAAAGACTGATGTTGAAGCTGAAGCTCCAGTACTTTGGCCACCTGATGCGAAGAAATGACTCATTGGAAAAGACCCTGATGCTGGGAAAGATTGAAGGTGGGATGAGAAGGGGATGACAGAGGATGAGATGGTTAGATGGCATTTCTGATGGTTGGACATGAGTTTGAGCAAGCTCCAGGAGATGAAGGAGGACAGGGAAGCCTGGCATGCTGCAATCCATCACAAAGATTCAAACACAACTGAGTGACTGAACAACAAAATAAATTTTTAAGATCCTGATAGGTGAATGTAGAGATCTGCTTGTGTAGAAGCTGCCCAAGACAAGCCTCCTATATCAGTTCCCTTGCTTATTAAACTTGCTACCTACCAATCTGCAATGATGTGCCGCTTCAGTTTTCCTCTGTCCTCTGTGTAAGTGGGCCAATTTCAGATTTTTTGGAAACTCTTATTCTGATACTACAAGCAGAACCCTGAAAAATATTATACCATAGTGTTATGGCTGGTACAACTATATCCCCCCATTCCTGGTATCACCTCACTAGTCTTAACTTCTTTAAATAATAACTGCTCACTTGTAATCCAAGAGGCACCATTATTTTATAGGAGTGTCCTCATTTATTCTAAAACTATCATATGAAGTATCCACTACAAACCCTTCCACTCTACAGATGAGGAAGTTAGGTTTAGAGAGGGTAAGAGATTTGCTCAAAGTCACACAGCTAGGAAGGGATTCAACAAGAACTGAAATCCAGGCAGTGGACTGCGTATCCTTCATGTCACCCATATGCTGTATAGTCATCCCCACAATGGACTGGTTCCAGGATCCAGCATCGATATTATAATCCCTGAATGCTCAAGTACCATAAATGACCCTCCTAATGGGCAGATTCTGTACTGGCAGCTTTAACAAACCACGGATCATGTAGTAAGTTTGCCTTCTGTGGTTGGTTGAATCTACAAATATTGAAACTGCCAGCTCCAAGGGGCTGCTTGTATATTTATTGAAAAAAAATCCAGGTATAAGTGAACCTCACAGTTCAGACTGGTGTTGTTCCACCATACTGTTTTTACAGCATCAGACTTTACTGTCATCACTGTGAAAATGTGAAAATATGGAACAATTATGACAGCTGCAGAAAGCCACACTGGCTCAGCAGTAAAGAATCTGCCTCCAGTGCAGGAGATACCAGAGATGCTAGTTCAATCCCAGGGTCAGGAAGATCCCCTGAAGGGGGAAATGGTATTCCACTCCAATATTCTTGCCTGGGAAATTCCATGGACAGAGGAGCCTGGTGGGCTACAGTCCAAGGGGTTGCAAAGACTTGGATATGACTGAACAACTGAACACACACACAGGCTGGCCACACAGGTTGATCATTTATTATGGTTATCATAGGGCTTCCATGGTGGCTCAGGTGTAGAGAGTCTGCCTGCAATTCAGGAGACCCAGGTTCGATTCCTAGGTTGGGAAGATCCCCTGGAGAAGGGAGTGGCTACAGTCCATGGGGTTGCAAAGAGTCTGACACTACTGAGGAACTAACACTTTCACTTTCATTATTTTCAGTGTCTAACATGCATAATCCTCAAAACATGCTTATATTAATAAAATGGATGTTATCATCATCCCCACAGTAAAGATTCAAAGAGTTAAAGTAACTAAGACCAAGATTGCATAAGTGGTTACGCAGTGAAGACTAGTTTTGAAACAAGGCATTCTAGTGTCAGAGTTTACATTCTTAGGCTCTGTGCACTATTGTTTATATATATATATCAAAAAGATGGAAAGCTTTATTAACTTAAAAATGTCCACATACATTCTACATTCTGCCGCTCAGCTGTACAATTTGCAAGCAGGCCAGTATTTTAAACCTATCTCACAGGCAAAGATTATAGAGATGATTTCCTGGCCAAATTATTTTCTTTGCCTCCCAGGTTATACCCCATGCCTGTCACCATAACAACACACAATACACAGTTGGAATCGTTATCGAGAGAGGCAGAAGGGAGAAGCTTTTGATGTATCTCTTCAGGGGTCCTCTCTGACATCTTTATCTCTTCCTGGTGAACTTTGGGCATCCTATGATCTACGACACTGCCAATTAGGTTGTAAACAGTCCAGCTGCCTGTGCATACTCCTGGCTTGTGGGAGCCCAGTAAAACATTTCACAACCCTAAGTGTGTTCTACCCCACCACGCATACCAAAATCAGAGCTAGGGGGAGGGCATCTAAGTTATCTAAAAATATTATATGCAGTAAATAATGAAAAAACAAGGATGACATCAGCCTATATCGCCTTCATCCCAAAGGGACTGCAAGCTGCTGCAGCAATGGGAGAAACGACCCTTCTCCTTATTTAAGGAAATGTAGAAATAAAGAAACCTGAAATCAGTGTGCTACCCCGAATGGAAAACAAAGTAGAGAAAAATAACACTTTGTAAAAGCAATCTGGTCCTTGGAATTGTTACTCTTTAATCAGGAACCAAAAGATTTCCCCCATTTGTAGTGAGCACCTTTGTTAATGTTAATTTATGAATTTTCTCCATGACAAAGGGATATGTGCTAGCCACCTTTTTTTTCATGTTAGTTAAATGTTAACTAAATGTTAGTTAGGTCTGTTTATTAAAAAAAAGCACATCATATGCACCAGGTGGAAACATGTAAGCATCATTTCCTGAGATGTCACCCATTTACATATCAGATCTTAGGTCACCTGTGGCCTCAGTGTTCACTACAGGTTGGGTAGGCATTCACTTCATTTCTCTGGGTCTCCAGCGATGCATTTGGATTAGGGATTGATCATGAATCTGGCTTGCACTATAGTATAGTATCTTGTGAAGAGATCAAATCGAATAAAAACCTATATTGAATCATGAGCCTTGTGCTCGGGGAAGGAATTACTGCTTTGCAATATATAAGATATATTAATTTACAGATTACATTGCTTTTCCTATTCTTTAGACATAACTCTTTAAGACGTTTTCTGTATTTGCTTAATGTTGCACACCCTTGTTTATTCTAATGTCCATTACACTCAGCTCTACTGGATTTAGAAGTTTAATTTTGTATATTGATACAAAAATATGTATGAAACCTGACTGCTCAACAAAATGCACGAGTGTTTTGTCACTCTCTGTCATAATAAGTAAATTTTCTCAACAATTCTGAACCTCCATGGTCCCTGATGCTTCTCAGCTAAGGGTACCCACCAATTTGGGCAGTAATTTAATTTTCAACCTAATGGTAAAGAGATACGAATCAGCACACTGCTTGAGTAAAGTGCCTTCTTATGGCTAGAATTAATACTTGGGGTTCCCTGGTGGCTCAGTTGGTAACGAATCTGCCTACAATGCAGGAGACTTGGGTTTGATCCTCAGATCCCAACCCCGGGTCCAGAAGGTCTCCTGGAGAAGTAAATAGCAACCCATTCCAGTACTCTTGCCTGGAGAAGTTCATGGACAGAGGAGCTGGGCAGGCTGCAGTCCATTGGATTGCAAAGAGTCAGACATAACTGTGTGACTAACTTTCACTTTCACTTTTGTATTTCAAACTTTTTAGTAGTCAGTTAGGTTCAGTCACTCAGTCATGTCCAACTCTTTGCGACCCCATGAATTGCAGCACGCCAGGCCTCCCTGTCCATCACCAACTCCCGGAATTCACTCAGACTCATGTCCATCGAGTCGGTGATGCCATCCAGCCATCTCATCCTCTGTTATCCCCTTCTCCTCCTGCCCCCAATCCCTCCCAGCATCACAGTCTTTTCCAATGAGTCAACTCTTCACATGAGGTGGCCAAAGTACTGGAGTTTCAGCTTTAGCATCATTCCTTCCAAAGAAATCCCAGGGCTGATCTCCTTCAGAATGGACTGGCTGGATCTCCTTGCAGTCCAAGGGACTCTCAAGAGTCTTCTCCAGCACCACAGTTCAAAAGCATCAATTCTTCTGCGCTCCGCCTTCTTCACAGTCCAACTCTCACATCCATACACGACCACAGGGAAAACCATGGCCTTGACTAGATGGATCTTAGTCGGCAAATGTCTCTGCTTTTGAATATGCTATCTAGGTTGGTCATAACTTTTCTTCCAAGGAGTAACTTTTGAGTTCCTCTTCACTTTCTGCCATAAGGGTGGTGTCATCTGCATATCTGAGGTGATTGATATTTCTCCCGGCAATCTTGATTCCAGCTTGTGTTTCTTCCAGTCCAGCATTTCTCATGATGTACTCTGCATGTAAGTTAAATAAGCAGGGTGACAATATGCAGCCTTGACGTACTCCTTTTCCTATTCGGAACCAGTCTGTTGTTCCATGTCCAGTTCTAACTGTTGCTTCCTGAAGTACCGCAAACCAAATTACTCTTCAGTTCAGTTCAGTTCAGTCGCTCAGTCATGTCTGACTCTTTGCGACTCCATGAACTGCAGCATGCCAGGCCTCCCTGTCCATCACCAACTCCCAGAGTTCACCCAAACCCATGTCCATTGAGTCAGTGATGCCATCCAACCATCACACTCTTGAAAGTGAAGTCGCTCAGTTGTGTCCGATTTTTTGCTACTCTATGGACGGTAGCCTACCAGGCTTCTCCATCCATGGGATTTTCCAGGCAAGAGTACCGGAGTGGGTTGCCTTTTCCTTCTCCAGGGGATCTTCCAGACCCAGGGATCAAACCCAGGTCTCCAGCATTGTGGGCAGACACTTTACCCTCTGAGCCACTTAGGTTAATACTTATCCTGCTTCAGTAGGTGATCTCAGCAATTCCACCATGTTTATCATCACCAAATCTTGAGAGCACATGTTTCAATCATGCTGGCTTCTACATGGATTGTCAGGCATGTGAGAAAAAAAATGACAGTATGCTTCTGAAAGAGCCGACTCAAGAAACCTCAAATCAGGCTGCCCTAGATGATCAGAGCACTGCATTCACTGTACTGACAAAATTCACGAAAAAGACTGGGACATCTCCTCCACCCAGAATACCTTCCCTTTCTGAGTGTAATTTTTCCCCCCTCTGAGAATTTGAAAACCCTACCCGTTATGTCCAAGTCCGCAGTCACTGAGAATGAAATACTTAAAGAAGATGTCAAGTGCCTGAACCTAACCACGCTGCCTATTTCTTGCCTTTGGAAATGTCCGCACACTGATCTGGGCAGACTCTTCAGTGAGACACAAGGGCACCAACTGACAGCATCCTTTCCACTCTGACCTAGCCTGGCCAAGCGTGTCTGAGAATCCACGTATTCACCCAACTGTGTATTTCTTAGTGGCTTCACAAATGAGCTGGTGGTGCATGCTTGATGTTGACTGTTTTCTTTGCAAGAATCCAAAGGAAATTAAGTTGTTTAGAGAAAAAGAGAATGCAAGTTTGTCACTCTGATCTGGTCACAGTTGCATTCACACTGTGGGCCTTTTAAGACAGGTGTTAGAACACACTGTTATCACTATTAGAGGAAAACCATTACCAAGGAAACTTAAAAAATTAAAGTTTGAAATAAAAGGATTCAAGGATATTCTTTCATTGCTATCTTAAAATAGAATAAAATTCTGTTTTATTCACCTATGTTCTGCTTTGTTTTCACGAATGAGAGGATGAAAGACAGAGTTAGAGTTATTGGGCTGGGAATTTATTAAGCATTATTTTAAATTCCCAACTACTGCACTTTGTCTCCCTTTCCCTTATTCATTCCTTGAGTTCCTGAATAAATGAAGAACTCTACTATGTTATCAGATATTATTCCAGAAACTGGGGTCATAACAGTTAACAAGACAGGAAAACTCTCATTATAACTTATCTTCTATTGGGAGAAGTAGAAAATTAAAGAGTAATCGAACATTGGGATGCATGTAATTTTTCAAATTAGTTTTCTTCTTATTTTTCTGGATAAATGCCTAGAAGTGGGATTGCTGGATCATATGGTAATTCTATTTTCACTTTTTTTTAATGGAAATTCCATAGTGTTCTCCATATTGGCTGCACTGGTTTACATACCCACCAACAATGTAGGAGAGTTCCCTTTTCTCCACACCCTCTCTGGCACTTCTTATTTATAGACATTTTGATGATGGCCATTCTGATCAGTGTAAAGTGGTACCTCACTGCAGTGCTGACTTGCATTTCTCTAATAGTTAGCAATGCTGAGCATCTTTTCATGTGCCTATTGACCACCTGAATATCTTCTTTGAAGAAGTATATATATTTAAGTCTTCTGTTCATTTTTGATTAGGTTGTTTGCTCTTTTGTTTTCTTTATATTGAGCTATGCAAGTTGTTTGTATATTTTGGAGTAGCAAAGACATGAAAGCAACCTAAATGTCCAGCAACAGAGGAATGGATAAAGATGTGGTGTGTGTATATATATATATATGGAATATTACCCAACCATAAGAAGAAATGAAATAATGCCATTTGCAGCAACATGCATGAACCTAGAGATTATCATACTGAATGATCAGTCACACAAAAATAAAGACAAATATTATATGATATTGCTTATGTGTGGAATCTAGAAAAGGGGGTACGAATGAATTTATCTATGAAGCAGCAGTATTTATAGAGCTGCAGATGTAGAAAGCAAATGGCTACTGGGAGTAAGAGGAAAGAGAGGGTAAGCTGGGACTGACATATACACACTACTATGCGCAGTAAAATTGGAGAAGGAAGTGGCAACCCACTCCAGTATTCTTGCCTGGTGAATCCCTTGGACAGAGGAGCCGGGTGGGCCTCAGTCCATGGGGTCACGAAGAGTTGGACATGACTGAACGACCAGCCTTAATGCTAACTAATGCATAAAGTAGATAGCTAATGAGGACCTATATATTGCATGAGGAACTCTACTCAGTGTTCTGTAGTGACCTAAATGGGAAGGAAATCTAAAGAAGAGTGGATGTATGTATATGTATAGCTGATTCACTTAGCTGTACTCCTGAAACTAACAACCTTGTAAATCAACTATACTCCAACAAAAACTTTAAAAAAATAAAATAAAATCTACTTATAGTTCAGGTAAAGAGAAAGCAAGTCACAAGCTAGCAATGTATTCGTGCACCCACGATTGTACAATTTAATGAAAATATGCTTTCTAAAAGTCAACAAACATGGTACACATATCAGTATGTTCATTGTGTGTGTGCATGAACGCTCAGTCCTGCCTGACTTTTGGTGACCCCATGAATGGTAGCCCACCAGGCTCCTCTGTCCATGGGATTCTCCAGGCAAGAATACTGGAGCGGGTAGCCATTCCCTGCTCCAGGAGATCTTCCCAATCTGGAGATCAAACCCACACTTCTTGCATCTCCTGGATTGACAGGCAGATTCTTTACCACAAATATGCTCATTAGCTAGTTGTTATGGACAGAGTGCACACATGAGTGAAAACAAAATTTAAACTCGGTTTTCTGACCTTGCCTAATGCCTTGAAAGCTAAGGATAATTCAGTCAATTTTGCATTACTCTCCACTTGTTCAGCTTTCCCCTCCTTGAAACTAAGGCTTGATTCAGTTTCTAAAGAAGCTAATTTCACCAAGATTGCTCGGGAATGCCTCTAATGATGCCCTTCACTTCCTCTTCCACTCGGTGCCAGCAAGCAGTGTGCACCACCAAATTATTGTGAAGCTGAATGAAATAGAGTCATTCGTCAGAGCTAAGTAAAAATAAACAGTCAAAAGTGCCTGTCAGTATCAGGGGGGAAATGAAGAGTTGGTTAAAGACATCTTCCCTTTTAATAAGAAGTGCTATTACTTTGGGGGCCTGTTGTGTTCCCATTCCCAGAATAAGCCAGCTGCCATATCACCTTTGCTATTGCCGAAGACTATAACTCTGGCAATGGGGTGTCCTGGTGCAGCAAAGATAATAGATATTTAATGAAGACTTCAAGCCTGTGGGTTGAAACCAAACCAAGCATCGCGACAGAATTTTGGGTCCGCTCTTGCCACTTCTCTTTCTTCTTTCACTTGCTCTCGAAGCTTTCCTGCTATGACACTGATCTTGTGTTAAATTCCTGAGATGTCTAGCTTCATGTGTTTCTCACTCTTGAATTCAATAAACATAAGAAGAAAATATGAATTAAGGAGGAGAAGATGCTTGTGTTCCCCAAAACTGACATGCCTCACAAAATAAGATCAACTGACTTTAAATAAGGAAAACAGGAATCAATTAGCTAATTATGTCTGATCACACTGTCTTACCTGTAACAAAATTGTGGCTTTTAAATATTAGATACAATGACAATGCTTTTCTTAGTGTTTCTTTACACTTTCCATTATGTTGCTGGAGAGTGCATTGAAATGAAAGTATTTAATGAGGAAAAAATTGCACTTGATAAATTAGGATAACTAAGAAAATTGGTGTTGAGGAAAAGACGGTATGAGAGGAAGAAAAAAAAATAGGAACACAATGGAGAAAATTATCTTTAGTGAATATTAAGAGTTCCAAAGGGCACCTTAGGCTCCTTGAACTTGCAGGAGCCTTGATTTTCTCTCTGCATTTCAAGCTTGCACATCACTATCCCACATTTTTGTTCTTACTCATCCAGCATCTCACAGGGGCGAGAGAATTGTGGGCTGAGGAAAATTACAAACTGCACCTTGGACTGGAGAGACCACTGGATGTGCTTGCTAGCTTTGAAAGCTGAAAATCAGGAAGACATATTTTCAAAAGGAATTATGGATAAGTGCTATGTATTACAAGCATACAATTCCCTTTACTGTTCCTGGAAGGGGCCAAAGCATGAATGAGGAACACTGGCACTGAATGCTGCTAGAACTTCAAAAGGAAATTGGCCTTGCTTTATGTGGCTCCTATTCATCTGCTAATAGAAAAACAGCCCATCTGCTGTTAACAGTTCCTTCTTTGCATGTCCTGGTAATTACTTTAATATATATAGCGACTCAAATTGGTGGGAGAATAATCTCCCGTAAAGGCTGGTCACAGTGGCAAGTTCCATTCTTGACTCTGCCACTCTCTATGTGTATTCAGAAACTGTGTGTTATGCCTGTGAGCCCGAGGCATGCCCACTCGCCTTTCATCTCTTGTCAGATTTCAATTCATTTCCAGCCATTCAGCGTGGGAGGGGGTCATTGGATCTCACTAATAGGTTCTGGTCTTGCATCTGAGAGTCAGCATCATGAGGGCTGGAGGGTGGAACCAATCCATCACTGGCTTCCTGCAGGGCTTCAGAAGTTCTTGTCAGTCACTGCAACTCAAAAACAAACTTCCTTCCTTTATTCTGGAAATTTCTGTGATAATGGGAATCCGTGTTCTACTGTCTTCCTTTTCTCATCTGTCATTCCCAGTATGGCAGCATCAAATCTAGAGGGGAAGAAACCAGTTCTGAATGCTCAATGACCCTTTCTTCTCCTCATCCTAGGACTTTCACACATTCCCTTTGTAAAATCACAATGTCCCTCACTGAGTCCCCAGTGAGGGAACCTCAGGTGTACCCAGAGCTTATCACCATGCAAATGGGCTAAGCCTTTCAATAAGGAGGCCCCAGCCCCAGACAAAGCCACCAGGAGTCCATAGCTCAACCTGGACACATTGTTGTGCCAATACTCCAGACTCGGCCTGAGAAACTAATACAAATGACAGAGTTCTCACTTATTCCAAATCCTTGAGATAAAAAACAGTGGATGGATCTGGTCCTTGGAAGGATCTGAAGATCTCATGTGATAGCAAATGAGTTGTTTTGTCGCATATAGTTATGTAACAACACTCTAGCTCTCCAATTGTCTGCTTTTTTGCTGTGTTTTGTTGTCATTATCCATTTTTGCAACCTTATTTTTAGAAGATAATTTTAAAAGTAAACATCTCCACTTGAAAGTCAGCCCATTGCCTCTACTTTTGTTCTTTAGATTGTGATCATAATTGGTGGCACTAGTGGTAAAGAATCTGCCTGCCAGTTCAGGAGACGTGAGAGACACAGGCTTGATCCCTGGGTCAGAAAGGTCCCCTGGAAAAGAGCAGGGCAACCCACTCTAGTATTCTTCTCTGGAGAAGCCCATGGTCAAAGGGTCGTTGCTGGCTATAGTCCACAGGGTCACAAAGAGTCGGACATGAATGAAGCAACTTAGCACAGACATAGGTACTAACTCTTAGTTAAGATTACTGTTGCAATAAAATCCCTTCTTTCCTAGCTCCCAGAGGTCCAAAGCAGGTGATCCTAAGTGCCATCTACCTCTCCTCCAAATGTGACTTCCAGATCCTGGTCCCTTCTATCATGTGTCTCCCACTATTGCCATGTTTCATGAAGCTGGTGGATCATGGGTTGGAAAAACTTTAATTAAAGTCAGGGATAGATGTTCTGTACGTCACTTCCAACGCACTACATTTTTCCAGAACTCAGTTGAATGATCACACCTAATTAGAAAGGAAGCAGGGAAAGGACTCATGTAGTCTCAGTGTGCTGAGATTGGTGAAATGAAAAAGGAAATGGTATCAGTGAACAACTACCTAGAGTGTGACACACACTAATCATAATAATTCTGCTTTTACTTATACTATGCATTTTTCTCAGTTCCTTAAACAAAAGTACAATTTCTATCAATCTTTCGAGTACAAAAGAAGTCTGTGTGAAACTAAATTTCAGGGGCAGAAAGGTGAGAATAGCTAACTCATGAATTCAGTTGAAAGAGAGAGAGAGAGGCAAGGATGCATTAATTAACTCCTGGCTACTTTTCTCATGGAGTACTCAAATTTTAAAAATATTTTTAAAAAAATGAGGCTAAAGAAATATCACCATAGAACAGGTCCTCTACCTTAGAAAAAGAATATCATCAAGATTAACTATGCAGGTCACTTGGTCAGCTATGTGAAAGAACTATTATTACCTGAACAAGACAGAGATGGTAGCAATTTAACCCCACAGAAACCTTTGCAAGAAGAAGAATGTAGCATTCAAGCAACAGTTAGAACTGTACATGGAACTACAGACTGGTTCCAAATCAGGAAAGGAGTACGTCAAGGCTGTATATTGTCACCCTGCTTATTTAACTTATATGCAGAGTATGCAATGCAAAATGCCAGGCCGGATGAAGCACTAGCTGGAATAAAGATTGATGGGAGAAATTATCAAAAACTTCAGATATGTAGATGACACCACCCTTATGGCAGAAAGTGAAGAACTAAAGATCCTCTTGATGAAAATTAAAGAGGAGAGTGAAAAAGTTGGCTTAAAACTCAACATTCAGAAAACTAAGATCATGGCATCTGTCCTATCACTTCCTGGCAAATAGATGGGCAAACAATGGAAACAGAGACTATTTTCTTGGGTTCCAAAATCACTGCAGATGGTGACTGCAGCCATGAAATTAAAAGATGATTGTTCCTTGGAAGAAAAGCTATGACCAATCTAGACAGCATATTAAAAAGCAGAGACATTACTTTGCCAACAAAGGTCCGTCTGGTCAAGGCTATGGCTTTTCCAGTAGTCATGTATGGATGTGAGATTTGAACTATAAAGAAAGCTGAGTGCCAAAGAATTGATGCTTTTGAATTGTGGCTTTCAAGAGGATTATTGAGAGTCCCTTGGACTTCAAGGAGATTCCACCAGTCCATCCTAAAGGAAATCAGTCCTGAACACTCATTGGGAGGACTGATGCTGAAGCTGAAACTCCAATACTTTGGCCACCTGATGTGAAGAACTGACTCACTGGAAAAGACCCTGATGCTAGGAAAGATTGAGGGGAGGAGGAGAAGGGGACGACAGAGGATGAGATGGTTGGATGGCATGGACATGAGTTTGAGCAAGCTACAGGAGTTGGTGATGGACAGGGAAGCCTGGAATACTGCAGTCCATGGGGTCCCAAAGAGTTGGACACAACTGAACTGAACTGAATTGAAACATTTGCAAGAGAAAGAATGCAGCATTCAAGCTTCAGGTCTCCCTTTGGGATAACTTCCTCTCTTAGCCCTCTGGATCCATCACAACCTTAACAGGATATGATCATCAGATCAAAGTTATGCTGCCCGTGGAAAACTGTGCACACAGGTATGTATCTCTCACACCCTACAACTGCTTCTGGGAAGTGACACTCTGCTGGCAGGCTCTCAGAATACTTCATCTGTCACGGGATGTCTATAAACATGGTTAGTCACCAGATAACTAACAAGAGCAGTTAAAAGAAGCCTCAGTACATGTCCTGAAGAACTGTTGAGACTGTGGACATGTATTGGTCTGCTGTCTTCAAACCCTGCTGAAATGACCTCAGGAGCAGGAAGGCTATGAGAACTGGGCTGTATATCTTAATCTAGTGACATGGAAAAAGAGATGAGGAAGCCAGTCAATGAGAAAAGGTGAGAACTACCTAGATGATTGTCAATATCAAAATACATCTTAATACATCAGTGGTCATGTTCAACAGTAACAGAAAATATTTTTCTCTGAAATCTTCAAAAACTCCAAATGGAGTATGACCAGATATTAATTATGATGGGCTTCCCTGGTGGCTCAGAGGTTAAAGTGTCTGCCTGCAATGTGGGAGACCTGGGTTAGATCCCTGGGTCAGGATTCCCCTGGAGAAGGAAATGGCAACCCACTCCAGTATTCTTGCCTGGAGAATCCCATGGACGGAGGAGGCTGGTGGGCTACAGTTCACGGGGTTGCAAAGAGTCGGACACAACCGAGCGAATTTACTTTCACTTTTCACTTTCCCCAATGGCTTAGCAGGTTACAGGAGACGTGGGTTCGATCCCTGGGTCAAGAAGATCCCCCAGAGGAGGAAAATGGCAACTTACTCCAGTATCCTTGCCTGAAAAATTCCATGGACAGAGGAGCCTGGTGGGCTACAGTACAGTCATAAGAAGTTGGGCATGAATAAACAACTAAGCATGCACAGACATTAATTATAAAACTTTATTGTTATTAATTTTTGTTCAATTGAACAAATATTAAATTAAGTCCCATATGGGAAGGGAGTATGTGTATTTTGTTTACTGTTACATGTCCCTAGTGATTGAAATAGTACCCAGCCCTTGGTAGGTACCCAAGTATGAATTAATGCTGAACAGCTATAGTTACTTAATGGAGGCTCTTGGTATGGTTCTGAAGATAAATTGTGATTTGTCTACAAATATGAAACCCCTTAAGATTGATATTTGAATGACGTAGAATAGCTACCTCCATAATTTATGAGACAAGAAAGAGTCAAAAGAAATTATATTTAAAAAATTATTTTCAATGGGAAAACATCTCATAAGCATTAGGATAAATGTACTAATCTGTAATACTAGGGGAATGATTCTGAATCTGTCTACCCTCTATAGGGTCCGTCTATTGAAAGCTCTGAAATTTAATTTGGTACTTGGTTTGTTATTGGCTGACTGATTAGTTAGCTGTTTGATGGCCACCTAATCCCATGAAAAAGGCCTATCTAAATGAAAATATCAGTGTCAATTAAAAATTCAAGTAATATTTACATAATCTTATGGGTTCATTTTGTGTAAAATGTATGAGACAACAGAATTATAATTTTATAAGCTGAAAGTATTATTCATAGTATAGTGGAATGCCTCACAAAATAAATGTATACAATAAACATAGGTTCTTTTAATAGGCTTCAGAGTGCAATTTTATTATTTATTTTAAATTGTTTTAAAGGTTGTGTTTTTATGTCACATTTCCCATTATTCTGTGATTTAAAGCAAATTTGCTTCCTCGGATAAGAATGTAACTCCAAGTTATAACAGTGTTCCTATGAACCACTGCTGATTTACAGAGAAGTGCTTTCACAAAATTGCCAAGTTTATGTTGTACTAAAGCTCAATGATTACCTAGATCAGTGATCACGAATTTCCTTTATGAACTCTGATCTCCTGATTGTGTTTACCTCAAGCACAATGTCAAGAAGGAATGCTGGCTCAGCAGAAGATGTCAGGATGGGCAAGGTTGGCACCTTACGTATTTGCCATCTCAAACTTATATTAACAAACATTTAAAAATCAAAAGCATGTATTACTGACCATGCTACTGATCTGAATGAATGTTGCTTTTTCTAAGTTGTTTTTTGGTTGCTTTTTTCTTTTTTTTTAAATGTGGACCATTTTTAAAGTCTTGTATTGAATTTGTTTTGGTTTACTGGCTATGAGGCGCGTGTGATCTTAGTTGCCCAACCAGGAATCGAACCAGCACCCTCTGCATTGGAAGGTGAAGCCTTAACCACTGGCCTGTCAGGGAAGTCTCTGTGTGGCTTTATATAGTAACTAATTCTTACTCACTCTAGTGGAGTTGCTTTATCCTCTAGAAGAACACTGCATTTCTTCTTAGTCCTTCTAAGGTAAAAGGCAGGTGAAATAGACTATATTTTGTTCTGCTCAAGATAGCTTTAACTCCTAAAGGGGATTTAATGGCTCACATAATGCTAGAAGCTCATGGGAGGTCAGACTTCATGGTCAGTTTGATCAGCGGCTCAATGAGGTCATGAAGGATGTGGTGACTTCTGTCCCTTTTCTCTGCCTTCCACACCATCAGCTTCACCAGTTTCCTCATGATTGCACGGTGGCTGCAGCAGTTCCAGCTTCATAGCTGTTTATTACATCACTTGTGATTCCAAGAGTGAGGGTCTGTCTGCTCTAATATTCTGACAGCAGAGCTGTGATTTGCCCCTAGCAAAGCTGTGACTCTTAGGTCCCAGGACCATTCTGAAACAAATGGCTGTGGCTGGGAGGATAGTGTGTGCTAACTGGATTTCACAACCCAGGCTTCACTCCCATAGCATGAATTGGCTGAGTTCCCCAGAAAGTTCACGGACTGCATGCTGCTGCTGCTGCTGCTGCTAAGTCGCTTCAGTCGTGTCCAACTCTGTGCGACCTCACAGATGGCAGCCCATTGGGCTCCGCCATCCCTGGGATTCTCCAGGCAAGAACACTGGAGTGGGTTGCCATTTCCTTCTCCAATGCATGAAAGTGAAAAGGGAAAGTGAAGTCGTTCAGTCGTGTCTGACTCAGCGACCCCATGGACTGCAGCCTACCAGGCTCCTCCGTCCATGGGAGTTTCCAGGCAAGAGTACTGGAGTGGGCTGCCATTGCCTTCTCCATCACGGACTGCATACCCTCATAAAATCTAGGAACTTGGAGAAAGACAAAGCAGGGAAAACAGAATTCTGGAAAAGCAGCTAAAACAGTCTATTCCCTGACCTTTGATCCTGCCTTTGAGAAGTAAATCAGTTAGAAACACAGACTCTGGAGTCAGACTCCTTGTATCTGAACACTTCCTTTTTCCTCTGACTTACTCTTCCTCTAAGCAGACACTTGGCCAAGTTCAGCTCCTTTTACTTCAGTTCCTCAATTTACTAATCTGTAAAATGGGGATAATAAGCATTTTTAAGACTGTTATAAGAATAAAGTGAAACTATATAAGTGGAAAACTTAGAGTACTACCTAGTATATAGTAAATACTATAGTATTCTTAGCTATTACTATTTTTGATGCCCTTAGTGTATAATGAAATTCCCTCAGATGCCTTTATTTTAACACATACAAAATGGGATGTACATGCTAGAATGATAGCATGAGGAAGTTCTCAAACTAGTAGCCATTCATATCCTGAGAATTCATTAGTACCAATCAATAATGTTGGATATGTCATTCCTTTTGTAGAGAAAGACTAAAAAATAAACTAAAAGTAATTTGTCTTAATATCCTGCAATACTAAACACATTAACCTCAATTTCCTGATACTATCATTGGATGACTTTTTAATTAGATTCAGATTCTATATTCATTCCATTCAAATGATACTACAGTTACTGAAAAACATCTATTTCTGCTTTATGCCTTTGACTGTGTGGATCACAATAAACTGTGGAAAATTCTGAAAGAGATGGGAATACCAGACCACCTGACCTGCCTCTTGAGAAACCTGTATGCAAGTTAGGAAGCAACACTTAGAACTGGACATGGAACAACAGACTGGTTCCAAATAGGAAAAGGAGTACGTCAAGGCTGTATATTGTCACCCTCCTTATTTAACTTATATGCAGAGTACATCATGAGAAATGCTGGGCTGGAGGAACCACAAGCTGGAATCAAGATTTCTGGGAGGAATATCAATAACCTCAGATATGTAGATGATATCACCCTTATGGCAAAAAGTAAAGAAGAACTAAAGAACCTCTTGATGAAAGTGAAAGAGGAGAATGAAAAAGTTGGCTTAAAACTCAACATTCAGAAAACTAAGATCATGGCATCCGGTCCCATCACTTCATGGCAAATAGATAGGGAAACAGTGGAAACAGTGGCTGACTATTTTTCTGGGCTCCAAAATCACTGCAGATGGTGACTGCAGCCATGAAATTAAAAGACGCTTACTCCTTGGAAGGAAAGTTATGATCAACCTAGACAGCATATTCAAAAGCAGAGACATTACTTTGCCAACAAAGGTCCATCTAGTAAAGGCTATGGTTTTTCCAGGGGTCTTGTATGGATGTGAGAGTAGGATTATAAAGAAAGCTGAGCCCAGAAGAATTGATGCTTTTGATTTGTGGTGTTGGAGAAGACTCTTGAGAATCCCTTGGACTGCAAGGAGGTTCCACCAGTCCATCCTAAAGGAGAGATCAGTCCTGGGTGTTCATTGGAAGGACTGACGTTGAAGCTAAAACTCCAATACTTTGGCCACCTCACGTGAAGAGCTAATTTATTGGAAAAGACCCAATAAATGATGCTGGGGAAGATTGAAGGCAGGAGGAGAAGAGGACGACAGAGGATGAGATGGTTGGATGGCATCACCGATTCAATGTGCATGGGTTTGGGTGGACTCCGGGAGTTGGTGATGGACAGGGAGGCCTGGTGTGCTGTGGTTCGTGGGGTCTCAAAGAGTCAGACCCGACTGAGTGAATGAACTGAACTGAACTGAACAGTTACTGAGGAAAGCTTTGTGTTCTGTTTTTATTGTTTTCCTTTTAATTAGAGTTGAAAAATGGGTCATACTCTGTTGTCTAATTAAAGCTCTCTCCTTGAAGTCTGCAATTTTTCTTTATGAAGCACTTTTGTGCATGCACTTTCAAGATAGTTATGCAGATGTGGGTTTGATCCCTGGGTCAAGAAGATCCCCTGAAGGAGGAAATCACAACCCACTCCAGTATTCTTGCCTGGAAAATCCTATGGACAGAAGAATCTGGCAAGCTATAGTTCATGGGCTCACAAAAGAGTCAGACACACCTTAGTGACTAAACAACAACAACAATGGAAACGCAACAAGCTGATGGAAAACAATATGTATTTGAGATTTCCTTTTTTCAGACGAAAGCTTAGCTTAAAAAATTTCTCACTGGCCTTGGCTGATGTTTTAGACAGTTTATTATTATTACAAGTGGAAGGCAACTTAGGGGGGAAATGGATGCTTGATGGAGTTGCTATTATTTAATCACTAAGGCATGTCCGACTCTTTGTGACCCCATGACTGTAACCCACCAGACTCCTCTGTCCATGGGATTTTTCAGGCAAGAATACTGAAGTTGGTTGCCATTTCCTCCCCAGGGCATCTTCCCAACCCAGGGATCCAACACATGTCTTCTGTATCTCCCGAACTGCAGGCAGATTCTTTACCTACTGAGCCATCAGATGGAGTTATTTTCATGATAAAGGGGTAGATCCCACAGAGATCAGAGACCACTAAGAGATGATCATTCACTCAAAGAGTCAGAGACCACTAAGTGATGATCATTCACTCCCACATTCAAAAGAAGAATTGGTTGACCAAACTTTGGAAAGACTGAATTTCTTGAACATCAGGGGTTCTAATGTCATCAAAACCTTCGGTCTGTTTTCCAATCCTTTGCCTTCATGTATCAGCTTTGTTCTCCCAGACAAGATATTTATCCACGAGACTGCACACATGGCAACAGTCAGTCTTTTCCCTCTCCTCATGTTCCATAATGGATGCAGAAAGTCTTTCTTGCCAACTCTGGATAGGAAAAGTTCCATGAGAATGAGTCTCTAGGTCCACCTTGAGCATGTGCACATTCTTGTGGCTGGGAGTGGGATCTATTGCTTGAATAAGGGGGTGGAGAAGAATAAAGAAAAACCATAGCTGGGAACTTGTTAGCAGAAAGATAAAAGATATTTTCTCATTAATTTACCAATTATCTGAGATAGTGAGTCCATTGTGGACAGAGCTGAACAACATCTTTGTCGAAGTAGGACGGTAGCTAGCCCACCTTCTACAACTCTGCAGAGTACTCATTTACCCCAGTTGGGCCAGATACATACTGCACCAAGGCCTAAAAGAGACCAAGAGTCCTCTTACCAATCTATATCCAGCATTACCTTAAGGGCTTACAGAACAGCCCAGTCTAAGAAAAAAAATCTTTCAGTTCAACACAGAGCATTGCCCTGCAGCTTGTTGATGCTTTCTGAATTGTGTCCTGCGGAGCCAAGGAACGGAAATACTATAGCTGTGAGATGATCGTTTGTTTATGAGGTGCACATAATTGCTAATTAGTTTGGCACATAAATGTATGCCTTAACATTTAGCTTGTGAAAGATGAATACATTAGCCCTGCAGGAACCATAACTATGGCATTTTCCGACTTGGCAAAATACCTTGCATGCATTTCATAAACTCATTTTTTAAATAAATAAATAATGGAGTTGTAGACTAACGTCACCTAGAAGACCATGGAAGAGCTGGAGGATGGAGTTATGGTTACTTTACAAGAAAAAGCCCTCGATTCCTGGATTAGTCTTATCTTGCATCTGAACACAACATTGCCTATGAATGCTTTCATTCATCTATTGCACTTGTTCTCAAACATTTACATCTCATCTAGTCTCAGGACCTGAATAAAACTATATAGTTATGTAATAAAATTGTAGTGTTTGCTTGAGGTCTTTGATAATCAATTAGTAAGCAATCTTCTAGGATAAGATGGTTAAATAGTCTCATCAACTCAATGGACATGAATTTGAGGAAACTGGGGAGACAGTAGAGGACAGAGGAGCCAAACGTGCTACAGTTCATGGAGTTGCAAAGAGTCAGCCATGACTTAGCAACTGAACAACAGATGCTAAATGTGAGCTTCCCACATGCCTGGCTCAGTGATAAAAAATCTGCCTGCCAGTGCAGGAGATGCAGGCTTGACCCCTGGGTCAGGAAGATCTCCTGGAGAAGGAAATGGCAACCCACTCCAGTATTCTTGCCTGGGAAATCCCATGGACAGAGGAGTCTAGCAGGCTACATTCCATGGGGTCTCAAGAGAGTCAGACATGACTAGCGACTAAGCAACACTAAACACTCTGAATGTTTGAGAACCCATCTTAAGGAACATACAGCTTGTTAGGAGTCATATAAAAATGTTAAAGAAAGATAAGGGATCAAATTCTAAGTTGTAACTAAGAAAATAAGTTAATATGTACTTTATGTTGGCTAAATTGGCCAAGATCCATTTCTTGAAAGACCCAGAGCTTGAAATGGTTCTCAGAAGATGGACAGACAAAGAAGGATGCTCTAGAATCTCCATGTCTATGGTTGGTATAAGCATGGAAGGTTGAAATTGTATTTCAGGCAATGTGACTAGTGGAACCAAACCACAAAGGTGATCTTAGAGGCCTATGTGGAATAGAGGGAGCATGTTGTACACTGAACCATGTTGGAGAGTGAGTAGAGAATGAGGAAATCCTGAGAAAAAGATTTTCGCTTGATACAAGAGTTTGCTAAGCAGGAAAGCAATGTTTTTTGTTTTTTTTTTTTTTTTAAAAATAAGTCATTCCACTCTGTGTGTATAATAGAGAGAAACATGGGGTGCAGGAACCAAGTCAATTGTCAAAAGACACAAAAGGAAACAGTCTGGCGCTTATGGAAGGTATGTCATAATAAAGCCTCAAGTTAAAGGGATGATAGAGACATAATCTGGAAGGAAGGTCATAAAAATATTTACTAAAGAGGCAACAGCAAGGCTTAATGACACTGAGAAATAAAAAGGGGGGAAAGCTCTGATCTCACAGATTCTGGATTGGAGACAATTGAAAATTCAGGTTTCGCTGTTCATCTTAGAGTACCTCTTTGTTCTTCCCAAGTGTCCAGTGGTTAAAGAGAGCTGTTTCTGCTCATTATCAGTGTGATTGGGAAAAAAAAAAAATCTAAGCTTTTGAAAGAGTTGCATCCACTGTTCCATCATAGAGAAACAAATGCCGTGACATGTGTGAAGAAACCCATGCACCTTTGAATTGCCATGTCCAGCTTTTAACATGGTTTCTATTTTCTCACAAAGACTGATAAAGTGGGATTTGAGAGAATGTTGTTGTTCGTCACTAAGTTGTGTCTGACTCTTTGCGACCCCATGGATCGCAGCACACCAGGCTCCTCTGTCCATGGGTTTTCCCAGGCAAGATTATAGCAGTGGGTTGCCATTATTTTCTGCAGGGATTCTTCCTGATCCAGGGATCGAACCTGTGTCTTCTGCATTCGTCGGCAGGTTCTTTACCACTGAGCCACCAGGGAAGATCCTGAGAAAATGTTATCTCCAGAGAAAAGAAGGACAAGTGATAAAAATTCTTTGTGAAATAATGTCTGATTGAATTCTAAGTTACAATTGTTGCTAGGTTATAGTTAGTGGGCAAACAACATTTATTTTATTTAACTCATAATTTCTAAGTTTAGAATTGTTTCTCAAAAAATGTGCCTCTGTCTATACATAGTTAGTTATAAACAGCTGTATATATATATATATATATATATATATATATATGTATCAGAAAATCAATTGAAAGTATATCCAAACAGTTGCAGAAATTTATATCCCCATATTTCCATGCAGTCTTATAAAAAGTGGCTAATCTTAATTGCATTGAAAATATAGACAATTAGTTCACATCGGTAGTCAAGTAAAATGATGATCAGGTCCAGGTACCACAAAATACGAGTTTGTTCCATTTCAAGCTTCAGCAAATTAGTGAAGCCTGAATTCAATTTGGCTACTTGATTTAACCTCTTGATCAATAGACTGACTAAAAAGAAGTGACTGTGACTTTTCCACTCCTTAGACTGGGTCAGTAAATTTATAAAAAGATAAGTAATACTTAGAAGAGTAAGTAAAAAAAATAAGTGCTTGAATTGAGGTGAAGGAAATTGTACATTTAAAAGCAAAAAAGAAAAGAGAAAAAGCTCACTTTTCCTGGGTTTCGAGGTCCATTTCTATCACTAATCAGCTATGTGATCTTGAATGGGGCACTTCATGCCAGCCTGCTTTAGTTCTCTCCCTTGTAAAATGAGAGAATTTAAAGTGATGATTGCCACAGTCCAGGCCCCATAATATTCATTTTTGGTAAGATCGTGGACCTCCTTTTGCCCCAACTGTTGGCCTAAGGGCTGTGGTATGAGAAAACCCAAGTCATCACTGTCCTCTGCCCTTTGACATCTGTAGCTTGACCCCCCAGAACCCTTTCCACAAAGCCCACTATCCCTCTCCCCTCCTCCCTGCATGGAATCCACTTTTCCAAAAGCTCCAGCCATAATTTAGGACTCCTCTCCAAACTCCACCAGCCACTCCCTCTTCTGTCTGCATATAGTGTCTTTTATAATTTTTGTTTCCTATTTTTGATAGCCTTTTATATTCTAATATATTAATATTATAAGATCTCCATGGTATGAAAGTGAAAAGTGAAAGTGTTAGTCTCTCAATCATGTCTGATTCTTTTTATCCCCATGGATAGCCCACTAAGCTGCTCTGTCCATGGAATTCTCCAGGCAAGGATACTGTAGTGGGTAACCATTCCATTTTCCAGGGAATCTTCCCTACCCAGGGATTCAACTCAGGTCTCCTGCATTGCAGGCAGATTCTTTACCACCTGAGCCACTTGAACGCCCACTCCATGTTATAGAGCCTGGCTTATATGTTCTGTATTCTTTATCTAATATAGTATTTAACATATAGCAGGTATTCAACCAGAAAAGGCGATGGCACCCCTCCAGTACTCTTGCCTGGAAAATCCCATGGACAGAGGAGCCTGGTAGGCTGCAGTCCATGAGGTCGCTGAGGGTTGGACATGACTGAGCTACTTCACTTTCACTTTTCACTTTCATGCATTGGAGAAGGAAATGGCAACCCACTCCAGTGTTCTTGCCTGGAGAATCCCAGGGATGGGGGAGCCTGGTGGGCCGCCGTCTGTGGGTCACACAGAGTCGGACACGACTGAAGTAACTTAGCAGCAGTAGCAGCAGCAGCAGATATTCAACAAAAACCAGGTGAGCAAATACGTTTGCTTAATGTTTTTTTAGATTTATAAAATCTAGTTTATTTTTATATTCAATTCATCCATGTTATTATACTAATCAAAACCTCTTTCCAATTCTGAAAGAACTGTGTTAATATTTTTATATATACATTATAACTCTATATAAGTTACCTAACAAAGATTATATAGATTTCCAAGCCTTCAGGTGCACTTCTTGAATATGAGTTATATTTTATACTTTTTTTTCACTCAAAGAACTTTTGTTCTGATGAACTAACAACAATTTCAACAAGAATTCATCAAATACAATATATGAGCCATTGAAAAAGGAAGCATAGTCCCTATTTTAAATTCCAACACATGAGCACATAGTGTCCAGACAGCTCGTTCTGTCATATGCATGAGAATACAATGGCACTGACTTGTAATGTTTATCTGGTAAAGTGCTTTCTTTTCAAAATCTTTTAAGCAGGAGTAAGAAAAGTGAGTGGGTGGACAGGTCTGTGTGCGTGCACCCATGTTGGAGAAAGGTTGTCTTCTGTTCTGTTCGTAAAATCACACTCTGCTGTTCTCAGAGATCAACTCTGACACATAAGAAAGGAAACGACGGCTAGTATTGAATTACTGCTTGTCTAGAGAGAACAACAAAAGATTCCGTGCCTTCAGCTATGTAGGCCTTAAGAAAACCAAGTCCTGTATTTCATTTTTGTGACCCAGATAACTTATAAGGGATTTGCTTTCCCATCCCCACGTAGAAAGGAATTGTCTCAATTCTCATACCATAGTATTAAGAGAGTGATGCACTGTTTTAGACGAAAGAGATCTATGGACTGCCTATGAGGACAACAAATCTCATCTGCAGAAGTTCTTCAAGTCTTCTTGTGATTAAACGTATCATTTCCTACTTAACGAAACTCCTTCATACTTCGCTGTAGAGTGACTAATGGTTTAACTTTAAAATAACTGGTTTATTAGTCCCATGAAAAGTATTTTTATCCAAATATTAACTGTTATGTGTTTCTGTTTAGTCTTTAAGGTCTGTCCAACTCTTTGCAACCTCAGGGACTGTAGCCTGCCAGACCCCTCTGTCCATGGGATTCTCCAGGCAAGAACACTGGAAAGTGAAAGTGAAGTCGCTCAGTCTTGTCCGACTCTTTGCGACCCCGTGGACTGTAGCCTACCAGGCTTCTCTGTCCATGGGATTCTCTAGGCACGAATACTGGAGTGGGTTACCATTTCCTTCTCCAGGGGATCTTCCCGACCCAGGGATCGAACCCGGGTCTCCCGCATCGGAGGCAGACGCTTTAACCTCTGAGCCACACTGGAGCAGGTCGTTATTTCCTTCTCCAGAGCATCTTCCTGACCCAGAGATTAAACCCCCATCTCCTGCATTGGCAGGTGGATTCTGTACCACTGAGCCACCAGGGAAGTCCTATTAACTATGTTTCCCCCCAAAATCTTGAGCTCTGGAAACACATACATCTGGGTTCAAATCCCATGTCACCTAATGTCTTTAAACATTTGTTCACGTCATCCATTAATTGAAAGACATTCTAGTCTCCACCTTCAATGAAATACAGCATGAACAGCACAAAATGCGGCTCACATGTAGTCAGTGCACATTTCAAATTCGATATCTTAAGACAGTTTCAGAATTTTTTTCCCTTATTTTTTTCTGATAATAACAAGACAGATTCTAAAATCTAATAGTTAGATAGCACGTCCCTGTCCATGACAAGATGGGAAAAAATGTGACTATTTTTGTGTAATATAACTGATATAAGGGGAAAGGCTGATAACTTTCATTACAGATGATGGGATATACTCTTATTGTCTTTGGTGTTTTTAGAACACGGCAATTTCAGGCAATGTTCATAACACTTAGGTAATCTCTGAGTCAGTATTTTCTAGAAGTTACCTCTATTTGCTGATTGTCAGAAATGGACAAATGGAACTGGCTACACCTTCTCAATTTCTCTCCAACTCTCATTCTCATCTCCACCAAAGACAGCATGTAAATAAACCAATCATCAAATAAAGCAAATCAGTCTTATGATGACTTCAGAATGGATGATGACATTTTTAACCAATGAATGTTTAAACCAAATAAATACATCATCTCTAGAACTTGTGGAGACATTAGTATCATTCCAAAGACCAAGTGAGAGGAGTGTGAACTTTAGAAATTGTTTCTGTGGATTCTTCATTGAAGCCACCCTAAAATTCTTCCAGAATTTCAAGTAATGAGTAAAGAATTTTTAAAATTCATTAGAACTATTATTCTGCTTTCCCTCCAATTTATTGCAATGCAACAGTAAGACTGGGACTCTTGTGGTTTTCATATTTATATAAGTTCTAGAAATTTAGGGAAGAAAAAAGCCAAATATCCAAATCACCTTATAGACCTAACCTATACAGCTGTAAGAAAAAAAAAATAATTAAAATTGCACTAAACTAGTATCATTTAAATTGAAGAAATGAAAGATATCCTTGATAATTTAATAGGGCTAAATTTTATCAATGCTATCGTTAGCTTTTTCTCTGTAGTTGCCAGGAAAACCTAAATCGAGAATCTAGTTGTCACTTCTTTCTATCTTTCTAAAAACTTTTAGCAATAGTATCCTTTAGCAATAGTATCCTCTAAGGGGAGACCTAATAAAGTTTATTATAAGGTTGGATCAATACAAGATAAACAGCCAAGTTTATTATAAAAGACAGTAGACAGAAAGGATACTCAATAGTTGTAGTCAATTGCTTACAGTTTGTGTTCAGGGCTCACCGTGGTGTATAGATACCATCTATCCTTGATAATTTGTTTAAAAAATCCTTTGGAAACTCAAGTACAAAAGCAAAAGAAAACAACATTTTAGTTGGTGGGACTGAAAAGCAACCAACTTTAAAACAAATTTTATTTAAATTATATTGAAGAAAAACCTAGGGCTTCCCTGGTGGCTCAGACAGTAAAGAATCTGCCTGCAATGCAGGAGACCTGGGTTCAATCCCTGGGTCAGGAAGATTCCCTTGGAGAAAGGAATGTCTACCCACTCCAGTATTCTTAACTGGAGCATCCCATAGACAGAGGAGTCTGGTGATCTTCAATCCATGGGGTCACAAAGAGTCAGACATGACTGAGCAACTAAGCATGCACACACAAAGACCTGGATTTCCTAGGGATTACGGGAGGCTATATCTACTCAGGAAAGATAATATTAAGGGGGGTGAGTGAACATTGAAAGATGTAACTTCATCTAATGAGAGAAAATCTTGTACTTTTTTGCTAAAAGATATCTAAAGAAGACATTGTTTAAGAAAAAGAGAAAAATTCAAGCAGAGTATTGCCTTTCATTGAGAATTCAACAGCTTTTATTAATAAATGGAACTGTTTTTTTCAAATTGATCAAAAATTAGTGATTAATTTAGCCTACTAGCCTTGAAAATTCAACCATCTACTTTATTAAAGTATTGACAAATGTAACTAATTGCATAGATGTCATAGGTTAACTAAAAAGACTTCTGAGTCTACATGAGGGAATTATTTGCCCAGGCAGAAATTTATCAATGAGTGAAAAATGAAGGTGTGCATGTATAATGCACAGCTTTTTCTAGATAGGGTTTCAATGTCATTGCATCTCTACACTCCAGAAGTAGATTTGTAATAAAATCAATGGAAGGCAGAAACCCAGTATCACGGCTGGTGGCAGACTGTCAAATCAGAAATTTATTTATAAGTATGACAAGTCCTCCATCTCAGAACTCCTGGTGGGAAAAACCTGATTGACAGCAATTACTCTAGGGCCACTGGGGCCTTCTGTGTGGCTTCCTCATGCCCTCCTCCCTTGGACAAAGACATAAAGTCTATTGGAAGCATTTTTCACACAGACAAGGAAATGATTTCGCATTTCCCCACATAGCATGAAGTGTATTTCTGGACTTAATCCCTTTTCTTTCTACATAGGTAACAACACTTACTATCTTGCTGGCAGTTTAATAGTAGGCTACCTGACTTCCTGATAATAGGAAAATTTCCCCTTCTACTCTGCTATTTGGCATGTTTACTTTGCACTAGTACATTAGGATCTAACTAAATTATGTTTTAATACTAGTTCAGATGCAGTTCTTTAAACTATGTAATAAAACAAAAAAATATGTAAGCTGCATTAATTACAATCAAAATCAGATCAATCACTGAATGTCTCAGTTCAGTTCAGTTCAGTCACTCAGTCGTGTCCAACTCTTTGCGACCCCCTGAATCGCAGCACGCCAGGCCTCCCTGTCCATCACCATCTCCCGGAGTTCACTCAGACTCACGTCCATCGAGTCCGTGATGCCATCCAGCCATCTCATCCTTGGCCGTCCCCTTCTCCTCCTGCCCCCAATCCCTCCCAGCATCAGTCTTTTCCAATGAGTCAACTCTTCGCATGAGGTGGCCAAAGTACTGGAGTTTCAGCTTTAGCATCATTCCTTCCAAAGAAACCCCAGGGTTGATCTCCTTCAGAATGGACTGGTTGGATCTCCTTGCAGTCCAAGGGACTCTCAAGAGTCTTCTCCAACACCACAGTTCAAAAGCATCAATTCTTCAGCGCTCAGCCTTCTTCAGAGTCCAATTCTCACATCCATACATGAACATAGGAAAAACCATAGCCTTGACTAGACGGACCTTAGTTGGCAAAGTAATGTCTCTGCTTTTGAATATGCTATCTAGGTTGGTCATAACTTTTCTTCCAAGGAGTAAACGTCTTCTAATTTCATGGCTGCAGTCACCATCGGCAGTGATTCTGAAGCCCAAAAAGATAAAGTCTGACACTGTTTCCACTGTTTCCCCATCTATTTCCCACGAAGTGATGGGACCGTATGCAATGTCTAAAATTATAAAATAGTTTATGATATATATTAGAACATTTCTTTACAGCATTATTTTTGTTGTTTGCTCGCTAAGTCCTGTCTAACTCTTGTGACCCCATGGACTGTAGCCCACCAGGATTCTCTGTCCCTGGGATTTTCCAGACAAGAATACTGGAATGGGTTGCCATGCCCTCCTCCAATTCTATCCTAGGATGGAACTCACATCTCCTGAATTGCAGGCAGACTTTATATACCATTTTAATTTTTTCAAGGATGAAAAGCAGTGATTTAAAATATAAGAATAAAGTTGATCTGCATTCATTACCAACTAAGTTGACTGGGGAGACTGAGTCTTCCTCCAAATTTTACTTGCTCCTCCATCAATTAAATAGACATTAATGGGACCTGCAATGATCCATATTATACTTTGCAAATATAGTGAAGACTAGGAGATGGTGTCCATCCTCAAAGTTAAATTCTTCTAGAGTCTTTAGAATTTGTTTCCAAATTTCTGAAATTTCTAGATGTGTGGGTAGGTGTTTGCATAAAATCCCTTAATAACTAAGACCATAGTTATAAAATGCACATATTGATGCCACAATTTATGTCTGTTGAGCACTCAAAAATGCTCTGCTGTTGGATGATAAGTTAATTATATGGTCACCCTTCTAGGGAACTGAATGCAGAGGAAGCTTTCAGTTGTTTTCTCTGGACAGGATAGATGCTTGAATGTCATTATTAGCAGGAAACAAATTAGTTATATTAGACACAGATTTCATTTCAAGCTCTTTATTTTCAGTGAGAAACACTAAAAAAGAACCAAACAGCCCAGTAAACCCACCACATTTTCCTGTCTCTGAAAAAATGTTGGCATTAAAAAAAAAAAAAAAAAAGAGTTCTTGCCTGGATGGGAGAGGAGTTTGGGGGAGAATGGATACATGTATATGAATGGCTGAGCCCCTTCGCTGGTCACATGAAACTATCACAATATTATTCATTAGCTATACCCCACTACAAAATAAAAAGTTGTTTGTTTGTTTTTTAATGAGTTCCTGAACTGTCCAGAAAGCCCTCACATAGGTTGATTCATGGATCCACAAAGAACTAAGGACATTTTGGTTCCATGTTTAACAGTGATGATGAGGATGTTCAAAAGCTTAACAGTAATGGTTGTGACTGAACCCAAAATGACTTCCTCATTTCCACAACAAATGAAAGTATTTCAAGTCTGTGAAAACACTAGTATTTCAAGTCTGTGAAAACATTTGTTGGCTCTGAAAAATTGGATAAAGATTCTTTAACATGATAACATATATAGATCTGAATTTTAATGTGAAGTACTATTGAGTCAGGTTTTTAAAGCTGATCTTTAAAAATACATTATGTTCCGTTAATTTAATAATTATGATTTCTATGTGCTAAATTCTTACCAGGATCTACAAGCTGTTTTTAAAGAATAATTTCAATATGTATAAATCTCATTTGCATCTTATGATATCTCTGGAATGTTAAAAAAAGAAGGATGTATAAACATACCTATTCTACCAAACAAACCTCAATGATTATAAAGGTTAAATGATTAATCCAGTTCACTGTGGAAGAAAAACAAGTTTTATTGTTGTTTTCTCACTAAAAACATTTCCTTTCTATTCTCATTGAGTTTATAACAATTCCCATAATTATGATTTGGACAGAGGCATGCTAAAATGGACTTTTACATCTTTCATAAAGATAAACTCTGTGAAGATTAGCAAAGTGTGTAAACTGTTTCAATTTCCAAAGGATGCATTTATTTTAACAGACAAACAATTATGTGTGATATACATGTATTATGAAAGCAAGTCAGCTGAAGACAGCTACAGGCAAAATTTCCTAAGCTTCTATTTGTTGTGCTGATTTAAAAGCAATGATTTTAAAAGATTTCTCTTTTTTTAGATTTTTTTATTCATTTTTGGCTGCGCTGGGTTTTCCTTGCTGTGCGCACTTTCTCTAGTTTCAGCGAACAAAGGCCACTCCGGTGCAGCAGACGTGCTTCTCATTGTAGCGGCTTCTGTTGTGGAACACGTGCTCTAAGCGCCTGGGCTTCCGTAGCTGCGGCGCACAGGCTGTTGCTCCGTGGCATGTGGGATCCTCCCAGACCAGGGATCAAACCCATGTAGCCTGCCTTGGTAGGCAGATTCTCAACCACTGGACCACAGGGGGAGCACATAAAGCATTTTTTTTTTAATCCAACTAATTCACTGATGTTTGCTTAACCTTTTCTAATTAATCTGAATTACTTATCTATTCACCAAATGATTAAATTAGTAAGATATCTCCCTTCCAGTAGAAGAAGGCTTCTTTTGTTTCTCAGTTTTCTCTTTCTCTATATAGAAAGGGGAAAGCAAAGAAAAAGGAGGAAGAAGAGAACAAAGGGGGAATATTAGAAGATTTAGAAAAGGGAGAGGTAGAGAAGAGTGATTTCCAGTCAAGATATACAAGAGCATAAGCTATTGGGTTGACCAAAAAGTTCGTTCTGATTTTTCCAGACCATCTTGCAAAAAAAAACCCTGAACTAACCTTTGGCTAACTATATATCAGGACTATCATATATTACTCCAGGAGATGCACTGTAGAACTCCAGGGCAAACCATTTCCATGGACTCTGATATGAGTGCTTGTGCCCCTGGAGTTGTCCAAGGCTGCAGTTCTAAACAGAAATGCAATTGTGACTCACATTACACACACCCACAAACATGTGCTCCTCTGGGATATCCATAGGCAGCAGTCTTTGCTCGTGTCATCTGGCTCAATCTCACCAATCCCCTATGTTGCATTGCATGTTCGGTCCAAGTACTGTGATGTGGCATGTATACATATTAATATAAAGGGTGATTGTCCTCCAGCATGCTTCTGTGTGATGCTTCTCTGGACCATGTACACAGACCAGCTCTCCTTTACAACCTATCAGGAGCAGAATTGGACATGCTAGGGCTTCCCTAGTAGCCTAAATGGTAAAGAGTCTCTTTGCAATGCAGGAGACCTGGATTCTATCCCTGCTCTGGAAGATCCTCTAGAGAAGGAAATGGCTACCCACTCCAGCATTCTTATCTGGAGAACTCCAGGACAGAGGAGCCTGGTGGGCTACAATCCCTGGGGTCACAAAGAGTCAGATACAACTAAGCAACTAACACACACACAGCAAGCAATGGAGGTATATTCAATGATGTAAAATAATAATAGTGACATTAAATAGGTTTGATTACACTAAGTACTACTAAGATAAAAGTAGAAATTATTCCACCCATATCATAAGGAGACATTAAAAATTAAAAATCACATATTATTTTCTGCCCAGTAAAACAATTACTCTTTATGCTATAAATTTAAGCTTGGTAACTGCTGCTAATGAGGTGGTTTATATCTTTACTGTCACTTTTATACCAAGACACATCACAAATAGGAATAGATTTGCTTTGCAATATGTTCCCTGGTAGCTCAACTGTAAAGAATCAGCCTGCCAATGCAAGAGACTGGAAGATCCCCTGGAAAAGGGAATGGCAACCAGCTGCACTATTCTTGCCTGAAAAATCCCATGGTCAGAGGAGTTTGGTGGCCTACATTGCATGGGGTTGCAAAAGAGTTGGACGCAACTGAGTGACTGAACAGCAATAACACGCACTACAATCTTAGCAGTAAGATGCCACTGGAAGTCTGTGCACTGTGTTGCACTGAGCCAAGTGAAGAGAATGTTTCAGAGTGGGCATATTTAATTAACCATCATGGACCTTTTGGCTATAGTTAAATCATAGTCATCATGACCATCTCCTCAAATTGTATCCATTCAGCATACATTTATAGAGTACCTGCTGCATACTTAGGACAAAACTTGCTTTTAGTGATGCTCTAGGATTTCACATGTTGAAAAAGCTGTGCCTTTTAGGAAATTACTTCATAATGTTCAGGAATGACAAACCAGTGTCCCTCCAGAGTAAAGGCACCTTCAGGAAATAATTTTTTCGCCTTGCCCCATAACAACTTTGCAATAATGGTGGTCATGAACACCATCCATAATTCTACCACGTTTCATGTAATCATGGCAACCATAAGGATCCCTTCCTTCTCTTACAGATGGAACAAAGGGAAAATTCTTATTACGATAAACTCAAAGATTATGTCTACTCAAGCCAAAAAACTTATATATGTATATATATAAATATTAGAATTTATAATAAATATATATTGTTACTTATATATATAACTTACATTAAGGTGGTTTCCAATTTACAAATTAATCAAATTCTAAAATGCATATATAAATTATCTTATTAAAACTTGAAACATTTTTTTTCTGTCAACAGTGCTATAAATTAGCATTTCTAAGTAAGAATAAATTTTTTTTTTTAATTTACTTTATTTTACTTTACAATACCGTATTGGTTTTGCCATACATTGACATGAATCCACCATGGGTGTATATGAGA
>SJYT01051244.1:401247-433527 GCA_006410635.1 Cephalophus harveyi | reverse complement strand
AACATTAAAACCCTGTCTCTTATACACAAATGATTTACACTATCTAATAAATTTAAAAGTACACATATTCTTTGATTCAGAAATTTTAATTACAGATGTAGAACTCAGAGATATATACAAGATGTTCACAGAAATACATTAATGCTAAAAATAAATTTTAAAACTTCAAAACAATCTAAACAGTATTTACCAAGAGTATAATGGATTTAACAGTATATTTGAAACAATGTATCTTAAAAATTATACTATCGCTTGCAGCAAATATAAATGATCTACAAATTGACACATTTTTTTAAAACTCATTAAGTTCAATGGAGAACAGCAATTCATTAAAAGATACAGACAGTATGATTTAATGTACATAAAATTCAAACTAATAAAAAGTAAAATTAAAAAATTAAAACCAGAGTAACTACTTACATGATAAAACCATAATAAGAGAATTGAATTGTTCCCATATATTATACATATTTCACTCATGATATGTTTTACACAGAACAGTCAAAATCAATGAAAAAACATGCTCCACAAGTAAATATTTATTGCATAATTGTTGTTCTGACCTGCGTGCTCCTTAAGCTTTAACTGTAGTTCTACTTTTTATATATGGTTTGCTCAGCTTGGTACAAGAAAATTACAATCAGTTAATACAAAAATTCATTTTCCCCAGTGAGTCTTATTAGTGTCATGCAAGAACACAATTTTTATGTTTGGATTTGTAAAATGACATGGCTTGAGGGTTCCTACAGTTTCTGTTACACTGTATCTGTAAGTAGTAAACACAGCTCCAAATTTAAATATGAGCTTAAAGAGAGAAATAACAATGGAGACCATAGTGATATACAGATACTCTTAGCTCTTCCTGGAAGAGTCAAATCTATGTTTGTTTTTTTTTTTATAGTTTTGTTTTACTGTCCTTTAAAAGGTATAAGGATAATAAATCTTTCAAACTATTCAGGAAACATAAAATTTGAAGAGAATACAAACCCATTTTTCAATTTTTATGACTAAAATATATCACCATCTGCCTGGATAAATTAACAAGTGACATTATTTGCCTTAAAATATTTTTTCCATTTCTTCTAAACCTGCATAAATTCTTACTAACAGAAAATCTAACAAAAGTCAGGTAGACAACCAAAATAGACATCATTAGTGAGGAAAAATTCTGTACCCCAGAAAAAACTTGCTTTGGACTTCAAAACAATATTCACATATGGATTACACCTGATTAAAAATTATTTTTACTTAATAAGTTAATGATCTTCACCTGTTTCTATTTTCAGTATAATCATCTATTTTAGACAGTTACCATTACATGAATAAATCCATGCAGAAATGCACACATTCATAGGCATATACATGTGAAATATCAAGTCAAAGTTTGCTGTTGCTGCTGCTGCTAAGTCACTTCAGTCATGTCCAACTCTGTGCGACCCCATAGACGGCAGCCGGCCAGGCTCCCCTGTCACTGAGATTCTTCAGGCAAGAACACTGGAGTGAGTTGCCATTTCCTTCTCCAACGCATGAAAGTGAAAAGTGAAAGTGAAGTCGCTCAGTCGTGTCCGACTCGTAGTGACCCCATGGACTGCAGCCCACCAGGCTCCTCCGTCCATGGGACTTTCCAGGCAAGAGGACCGGAGTGGGGTGCCATCGTAAGGCTAAAACTTATCTAGTAAATGAGATGAAAATAACACAAAAATCACTTAGTCATATAAGAAAATTTTAAGACTTTGACTTCACAGTGAAATTGAACTTTTAAAAAGCTCCAATCTCTAATAAAGCAAGGATTCATTATCAAAAGTTTCTGTGAAAAAGAAACAGAAAAATATTAATGACTTGAAGAGACTAAAAATAAGATGACCTCAGTCTTTAAAAGGGGAACATGGAATTATGGAAGTATCTAGTGAAGGCACATTTAATACAGTTTAGCTTGAGAAATTACATGGCCTTCAGAAATTACCATCCTGGCCACATCACTGTGAGACATATCCCTGGTCATAGATTAATCTGGACATTCTGGCTTTTGTTAATAATATTCTAAAAACTGTTGTAGCACCTTTTAGCTACAATTCCATACCAAACAGTGACAAACTTAGTGAAAAGGTTTTTTAAAAACATAAGTAAACCTAAGTTTATTTGGGGTTTTATCTCTGTATTAATTAGGACTGTAAAATGCAATTAATAGAAATGAACTCAAGTTAGTTTAAGATATAAATCCCAACATTATAAATAAATCAGAAGTACATTATAACCCCAAAGGAGAAAATATGCAGCTGAACATTATGAAAAAGAAATGTAATTGGTAGTTTATCTCTCTGTGAACTGGTTTTCTCTGCCTCTCAGTCACCACCATGCAGTGGGTGGTGCATGAGGAGGGGCACCCCATACTTGTAAGTTCATAGTTGCTCCTAACTCAGCAGGGATATACTAAAATCAATTATGAGTTCCCTGGGAAGAAAAATATTTTTTCTTCTCAGGTTGAAGAGTTCTCCTTTGGTTCAACAGGAATAGGAAGATTGGTTATGTAATCAAGTATAGCTGACAAAAGGCAATTGCAGGAGTGGCTATGTGTAAGTTGGAAAAATACTGCAGAGGGTATTTATTACAATCTCAGTAGGGGTTTATTACTAACTCTGGGCCCATTTACTAGCCTGGGAATTTGGGTTGTGTCAAGGAGTCCATATTTGGACCTGTAGTAACTGTATTATTACAACATTGTACAGATTAACAGACCTATGCTAATGTACATGTTCTTGGATTCAGTTCAGTTTAGTCGCACAGTCATGTCCGACTCTTTGTGACCCCATGAACCACAGCATGCCAGGCCTCCCTGTCCATCACCAAATGCTGGAGTCTACCCAAACCCATGTCCATTGAGTCAGTGATGCCATCCAACCATCTTATCCTCTGTCGTCTCTTTCTTCACCATCTGCAGTGATTTTCCACTGTTTCCCCATCTATTTGGCATGAAATGATGGGACCATATGCCATGATGTTAGTTTTCTGAATGTTGAGCTTTAAGCCAACTTTTTCACTCTCCTCTTTCACTTTCATCAAGAGGCTCTTTAGTTCTTCTTCACTTTCTGCCGTGAGGGTGGTGTCATCTGCATATCTGAGGTTATTGATATTTCTCCCTAATTTTCCACAGTTTATTGTGATCCACACAGTCAAAGGCTTTGGCATAGTCGATAAAGCAGAAGTAGATGTTTTTCTGGAACTCTCTTGCTTTTTCCATGATCCAGCGGATGTTGGCAATTTGATCTCTGGTTCCTCTGCCTTTTCTAAAGCCAGCTTGAACATCAGGGAGTTCACGGTTCACGTATTGCTGAAGCCTGGCTTGGAGAATTTTGAGCATTACTTTACTAGTGTGGGAGATGAATGCAACTGTGCAGTAGTTTGAGCATTCTTTGGCATTGCCTTTCTTTGGGATTGGAATGAAAACTGACCTTTTCCAGTCCAGTGGCCACTGCTGAGCTTTCCAAATTTGCTGGCATATTGAGTGCAGCACTTTCACAGCATCATCTTTCAGGATTTGAAATAGCTCTACTGGAATTCCATCACCTCCACTAACTTTGTTTGTAGTGATGCTTCCTAAGGCCCACTTGACTTCACATTCCAGGATGTCTGGCTCTAGGTGAATGATCACACTATTGTGAGTATCTGGGTCATGAAGATCTTTTTTGTACAGTTCTTCTGTGTATTCTTGCCATCTCTTCTTAATATCTTCTGCTTCTGTTAGGTCCCTACCATTTCTGTTCTTTATTGAGCCCATCTTTGCATGAAATGTTCCCTTGGTATCTTTAATTTTCTTGTTGTTGGCTTCAGGACACTTTAGTTGGAAAAGACTCTTGAGAGTCCCTTGGACTGCAAGGAGATTCAACCAGTCCATTTTGAAGGAGATCAGCCCTGGGATTTCTTTGGAGGGAATGATGGTAAAGCTGAAATTCCAGTACTTTGGCCACCTCATGCGAAGAGTTGACTCATTGGAAAAGACTCTGATGCTGGGAGGGATTGGGGGCAGGAGGAGAAGGGGACAACTGAGGATGAGATGGCTGGATGGCATCACGGACTCAATGGACATGAGTCTGAGTGAACTCCGAGAGTTGGTGATGGACAGGGAGGCCTGGCGCGCTGCAATTCATGGGGTCGCAAAGAGTCGGACACAACTGAGCAACTGAACTGAAGTGAACTGAAGAGAATCAAGTAGTGTGCTTCCTTTTGGTGTGACTGCCCTGTGAGGAAGACTGTGAGATAAGTAGACCCTTGTGAACCATCTCCCTGAGTACGTGGCTGACCCAATTATCTCTGAAGGTAATATGAAGGAAGCAATTAGAGTATATTGTTTATGCTGCATTTATCTTTGATGCCTATTTTTTTCACAGATGGTGAGCTATTTAGGGGCCAAGAACGAAGCTTTCGGAGGTACTATAGCATAGAGGCTATATGGACTGCTGTTTGTGATATACTATCACAGTCCAAACTATAGCTTTGCCATTTACTAGTTGCATGGCCTCTGTCAAGTTAAGTAATCTATCTGTTCAGAAGTTTCCTCATCTTTAAATCTGGGATAAAAATAGATTAAAGAAATTAATCCTAGTAAATTGCTTAGAACAATCCCTGGAAAACCGTAAGCACTCAGTGTTCTGGTTATTTTATAAGAGGTGATTTTATGAGGTGCTATATTCCTGGCTTGCCAATTCTTTGTAACAAAGCCAGGTACCAAGGCTGATCTACTGTGAAGGTATTTAACGTCGTTCCTGAGTTGTTTCTGACTTTCCAAGGCTTATCAACATATTTTGTATTTTTTTTTCTTCTTAAAGCACACCCCAAATTGTATCAACTTCAAGCCCAATAGAACTTAATTCCACCCCTGGTCAAGTAGGGTGGACTGATTTAGATAACTATTCAGAACTTTAAGAAAAAACTACTTTCTTATTGTATATAAGAATAACAATAACTTGAAGAGTACAAGGATTATACAGTAGGGTTGTGACCATAGCAAAGTGCAGCAATGCTATTGTTTTAACTGCTGACTCTAGAGTCTCTTTAGGGGGAAAAGCTATCATTAAGAAAGGAGTAGAGTTTCTTTAAATAGTGGATAGGATTCCCAGCCCTTGGCTTCCAGCATTAAGCCTTGATAGGAAGAAGAAATTAGAAAAAATTGCTCCATGTAATCAAAAGGGAGGAGAATTTGAAGTTCCCCAAGCAATCCGTACAAGTGAGGTGGAGGAAAGGAAAACAGAGAGAAAAGCTGCCCTTGGAACAAGGTGACTCCTCCTAGGGAGTCTTCTAAACTCTCAATAAAGTCTTTCAAATTTGTAAAATTTGTGAGTGAGTATTTATTTTGGGAACTGAAGAGGTTGAGTTCCACCCCTGTTTAGCTTATGAGGACTCAGGGCCTCTAAAAATGTAACGGCCCTGGGAGTATGTATAAGTCTCAGAGAGGGTGCCATGGTTTGTGTGCCCCCAGAGACAGATGCTGAGACAAGGGTTCTAGTGCAAATAGTTTATTTGGGAGGAGAAGAAATCCCATGTAGGAAGCAAGGAAATGAGACAAGGAAGGAAAGGCAGCCCAAAAATGTTCCTTATTAAGCTGTCAACCACTGTGGGTGACTGGACTTAATCCTGTTGGGGAAAAGGGAGCCAGTGTGAAACACACACCTCAGAGTTATTCTCCCCAAAGGACTGGGGTATTTATGTATCATTGCTGTCAATCATTGGTTAAGGACTACTCCCAGAGCTATTTCTTGGCACTTTTGCCCCAAGAGATAGAGGTAAATATGCAGGTGCTGGAAGTTGAAAGTTGAATGAGGTGATATGGGCGGGGCACCAACATCATTTACTCCAGTGAAGTTTTGATTTCCATCGACTCTGGAATGGACAGGAATTTAAGGAGAAGTTCACTAGATTTCTGAAGGTCAGAGGAACTCCCAGTGTCTCCTGAACTGCATTACTGTATTTTATTTAGTTTTAAATTCACACCCACAAAGCACTGATTTTCCTTTAAAGAGTCTTTACACAGATATGGCTGGGAGATAGCATTATGAGAGAGTGAGTTAGATATGCATTTTCCCCTTGAATCATTCAGCTTCTAATGATTCTCTTCTAAATGTCCACTTTCTTTGTCCAAAGTCCCCCAATATTGAGATGGTTTTCCTTTTGCATAGTGCCACTAAAATTAGTTTTCAAGCCTTCACTCTCCAATTTTAATACATAAGGTTTACAATGATATTTAAAGGTATCTATTTTCTCTAAGAATTGCTCATCTATTTGAATTGTTCTTATTTATGTCTCTATTTCTATAATTTCATAATCTGCAGTATTAAGGTTTTATTCTTCTTGCTTTTGAAAAGAAAAAAAAAATTCCAGATGTAGCCCAAACAGAAAAAAATTCCTAGATTTATAAAGAAATGTAGATATCATTTCATTGTCAGCATAACACTTTTAAACATATGCACATTCCCTTCTCCAGTTGTAGCAGCTCAAAGATTAACTGCTTAACCATCCTACATAACATCGAGTCTCTGCCGGCATCAAGTTTGATATGTGTAAATGTTCAATGCATACCTATAAACTGATATGTAAGAAAAAGAAAAATGATCGATGACTTTATTTATCTTGAAATGATACATTTAGAAATGTCTGATAGAAATGTGAATAAATTCAATGTTTTGGGGGTATTTCTTTCAGTCACCTCTCTAAAAGTTATTAATTGTTGGTTTTCCATCTAGTGTTTCATGTATCTTTTTTATTTCTAATAGTTTCAACCCCAGTATTGAATTTTCTTTGGCCTGAAAACATTTCATTCCTTTCCCATTCCTTTCCCTTTTCTTCCATCCTTTAACTTCCACAATAGAGTCTCAATACTGGGGGCCATTCCACTCTCCATGATT
Source organism: Cephalophus harveyi (assembly GCA_006410635.1). Lineage (NCBI taxonomy): Eukaryota > Metazoa > Chordata > Mammalia > Artiodactyla > Bovidae > Cephalophus > Cephalophus harveyi. The sequence goes on along the minus strand of SJYT01051244.1, from coordinate 426,631 downwards.
ATGAAGACAGGTCTGGTTCTCTTCCTTCACAGTTCCACAAGGGTTATCAACCTGCTTTCTCTCTACTTCAGGTAGAAGTTTTTCTTGTAAACCAATTATCCTCCCTATCTTTGTCCTCTGAAGAATTGGTTTTCCACTCCCAGCTATTTTCTGTCTTAGGGTAAGTTTTCTGTCTGGGTCATTTTGCTTATTTCTCTACCCTCTTAAAAAGTGGATTCCTCTGCCTTAGAGAATTCTCAATTTCACATAGTATTTGACATGTTTAAAATTTCTTCGATTCAGAGGGAATTTTGTTTTGCTACTATTTGAGAAGTGCAAAGCAGGTCATCAGTTCAAAAACAGAGAAACATACGTTACCTAAAGAAAGAACCCACAGCTGTATTTTGCAGGTGCTATAAAAATCATCTTGTGGTGAATTATCCAACTGGGTTTTACCTCCCCTTAACCACCAATAGCTACAAACTCTGGAAATTATTAAACATTGCAAACATTTTACCAATGATTAAGAAGTGTTTCTTAGTTTAACAACCAGTTTTTGTAATTTGTTGGCTATACCCTAATATGTATCTTATTAACAACAAAAGATGATTGAGTATGTACATCAAAACTGATTCTTTATGAAAATAACTCTTAATGCCTAAATAGTTGTCTTAAGAACTAAAATATTATATTAGGAAAGGTTGACAGTTGTCACAAATCCATAAAAGGAGACAGACTGCAATAACAGTGACAATCAGAAGATAGGAAGGGACCATGCAATGGCTTTTTGATTCACCCATGAAATGATTCTTCTCATATAATTAATTAAGAAGAGAGAAACCTGGTGGTTACACAGGCAAACATATAATCTTTTTGGCCATGGGGCAGAACATGTGTGTACTTAGAGGGATTCAGACTTCTCCTCAAACAGTAGTAGTAGGTAATAGAGAATTCAAGTCAAAACAAAAGTTTTTGAGATTGCCTAGAGGTTCTCTCCACCTACATAATGGACTTAACCGTAAAACCAAGAAAACACATACAGCCGTAAATCTGGCAGGGAGAGAGCTTGGCCAAGTTTTCTGTCCTGGACCACCAGGATTATTTTTCATTTAACTCATACACTTGAAGGTGCTATGGTTTCTTCATCCTTCTCAATATACTCATTGTAATTAGAAGGGTTTTCAAATCAAGATCAGTGTCAAGCCTATACTTCAGGAGCTGAAAGCCTCTCAGACCACAGAGACCGGAAAGGGAGAGAGCTGGTCCTTTATAAGTGATTAGGCAGTGATTAATTTTTGCTTCCCTAGTGGCTCAGTGGCAAAGAATATGCCTGCCAAGCAGGAGACATGGGTTCAATCCCTGGGTCAGGAAGATAACCTAAAGAAGGAATTGGTAACCCATTCCAGTAGTCTTGCCTGGGGAATCCCATGGACGGAGGAGCCTGCTGGGCTACAGTCCACGAGGTCACAAAAGAGTTGGGTGCAACTTAGCAACTTAACAGCAGCACCAGCAGTGATGGTGATGGTGACAGGAATCCAGGCCTCCTATTGGATGACTAAGAGATATTTCTTGGTTACTGTTATATTTTACCTTCTCAAATATGTTACTATTATTTGATATGTGATAATAGATTTCAGTCCTGTCCTCCACTCCCTGCTTTCTGCACCCTTTCTGCACGGCTAGGCAGTGTTTTACTATCTTCTTCTAGCCACTCTATACCCATGTACTGTAAAATACAGAAGCATTATTCAATACTCATTGATAGTAGAAGATTTTGCATCAATATGCAAATCTACATGAAAGTCACTTGGTCGTGTCTGACTCTTTGCAACCCCATAGACTGTACAGTTAATGGAATTCTCCAGGCCAGGATACTGGAGTGGGTAGCCTTTCCCTTTTCCAGGGGATCTTCCCAACCCAGGGCTCGAACCCAGGTCTTCTGCATTGCAGGAAGATTCTTTACCAGCTTAGCCAGAAGGGAAACCCAAGAATACTGGAGTGGGTAGTTTATCCCTTCTCCAGCAGATCTTCCCAACCCAGGGGTCGACCTGGGATCTCCTGCATTGCAGGCAGATTCTTTACCAACTGAGCTATCAGGGAAGCTAGCAACGTTCTTAGATGTGCCTCTAGATGTGCTCTTTCAATTTTCACAACAGTAGATACCCTTGTTACCCTCACTATTTTACACAGGAAATCTAATTGGTATCTTTATTGGTGGTTTAGTCGCTAAATTGTGTATGACTCTTGCGACCCGTAGCCTGGCAGGTTTCTCCGTCCATGGGATATCCCAGGCAACAATACTGGAGTGGGTTGCCATTTCCTTCTCCAGGTAATCTCCCCAACCCAGGGATTGAACTTGGATCTTCTGCACTGCAGGCAGATTCTTTACTGACTGAACTACCAGGGTTACTGATTGGTACTCTTGAAGTCATAATAATAATAGGAGTCAGAATTTGAACACAGGCAGTCTGTTTCTAGAGTCAGAACAATTAACAACTATTTCACCTAAGTAGGATGAAAACCAAGGAGAAATCATGTCACAGGAAGCAGTGGAAGGAAAAGTTTCAAGAAGATAATGGTCAATAGTGGCAATAGTGCTCAGGTAGGTTATGTAGGATAAGGGTGGAGATGCATCCACTGGATTTAAACACAGAGAAACCACATTATTGTGGATGGCTTGAGACAGTGGAGACCTGGAGTAGAGCAGTGAGGTGGGAAGATGAGTTTAATGAGAAGATACAGGACTAGGAGGAGAGGCCGTGAAAACTCTAACTGTTAATAGTCTTTCCAAAAATTGAATGCTCAAAACAAAGTGAGATGAGACGGCTATGAGAAGGAAGATACAAGTATGGTTTTTAGGTAGCAACTCCAAATCACTGAAGCACACATAGACTTAAAACTAACCGGGTTTGCAGATTTACCCAGTATAAAGCTGGGGACTGTATTGAACTGATTTTTTATGTCAGATGCCCTAAGAACCTGCTAGTTTCCTACTTTGTTCAGTAAAACATCTGGAAATGTTGCCTAAAGAGCACACCAAGAAATGTTTTTCAGTTCAATACTATTAACAAAAAAATAAATAAATAAATCTCATGGTAGGTTTAGACCTTACCTTACGTAGGCAGTATGAGAACCCAGTCCCTTCACTATTATTAACAGATGGTTTCACTTAATCTATAACAAAACAAAAATTACAAAAAAGAAACTATTCAATATGAGATTATCAATTAAATAGCCTACTTTCCAAGTTAAGTTTTCAAAAGAGTAAAACATATTTCTTATTTTGAAAGCATCAGCTAGCTCTAGACATCTCAGAAATATATGAAAGAAAACCAGCATTCTTGATAGCCATAAAAAAGTAAAAAGTATTGGAAAATACTGCTGCAGAGAATAGCACAAGAGCTCTGTAAGGTGTTTTCATGGGACAGATGTCCTCATAAATTCTTGATAAAGAAAAAGAAAAAAAATGACGTGATGGCAAAAGAAGAAAAAGGGATGTGTTGTAATGGTGCCAATGGAATAAATTAAATGTATATTCTGTGTTTGTGTGTATGTGTGTATTTTTCATGGAGTTCTCAAGGCAAGAATACTGAAGGAATTTGCTATTTCCTTCTCCAGTGGACCATGTTTTGTGTATATGTATGTATATATATTTAACTCCATAAAAATTCTAGAAAATATCATTAGGAGAGCAATTATAAATATATAAATATTAATATAAGGTCATACATAATAAGAACTCACTAAAGTAGTATTATTAATTCTATAAGATAAAATTTAGTTTCAGATGGGTAAAGGTTAAAAACAATATATTTAAGAACACAAGACTTAGAAGTTCCAAGGCATAGCAAACTATGGGACAGAGACTAATTCAGAAATACCACAACCAAATGTAGAAATCACAGGGTCACAGAATATTAGACCTAGGAGGAATTTTAGGAACATTTAGCTATTTCTTTTACAGATAAAGGAATGACATAAACCTGTTAGGTTTCCTATGAATGGCCTACATGTTGAATGGAGAGCTTGCCTCCCATGACATGTGATATTTTACTAGAGAAGAAAAAAATAAGGTACAGTAGACGGACAATTCATTTGTGGCTGACTTTGAATGTTTTACAAGAAATAAGAAGAACATGTTTAAATTACTTATAAGAGAAAGTGTCCTAAAGGCAAGAGCAGTTTAACAATGGAATAGCCACCCAAAGAGGTCATTGAGGAAACATCAATAAGACATTCAGAAAGAGATTAAATATATTTCTAAAGGGAATAATAAAATTGTCTGGCAGTAGCATGCATTAGGTGCAGAGGTCTGAATACAATGACCTGTCATTTTCCCCATAGTCCCGGTGTCTATGATTCACGTAAAATAATTATGACAGCAAATAGAGGTAAGGTGAATACCAAAGGGAGGAAAATCATGAGAAAAAAATCTAAAAGGACTACTGGAACTGACACGATAGCACAGAAGAAAATCGTTTTTGGTTGAAGAGCTTACTAAGCAGCATTCTGTTGGTACTTTTTTCTGCTTCTGTCTAGAAGAGCAATGGCAAGACACACGCCATTCTGTCAAAAGACAAGATGTTTCAGAACTGTTTCCAATCCTTAAGAGAAGCACAGGCTGCCTTTAAGTTTTTATGGGCTCATCATTGAAGGGACCAAAAATATAACTTCCATAAGAACGCATAAAGAGTCAGAATAAGCATTCGGTGAATTTAGTAACTTGTGAAGGTTTATGCTGATAGCAATAATGTTATAATGCAGGATCATAAAATCAGAAAATGTTTTAGCTGTAAGAAACTTTAAAGATCTTTAAACATAAAACCTGGTGTGATTGGAAAACCTCATCTGATTGGAAAAGAGTGGTGTGGACTTACGGTCAATGCTAAGGCACGTTTTAGACTATAATCACACTTCTCTCGTGGCTAAGTAGTAAAGAAACTACCTGCAATGTAGGAGATCCAGGTTCAATCCCTGGGTTAGGAAGATCCCCTGAAGGAGGAAATGGCAACCCACTCCAGTATTCTGGCCTTGAAAATTCCATGGACAGAGGAACCTGGCAGGCTTCAGTCCATGGGGCCACAAACAGACATGACTGAGTGACTAAACAAAACAAAAAAAAATTGGTAATTTCTACTTTTTAATGAAAAGTAGTAAACATTCTGTCCATTGACTTTTATAGTTATGTTGTCATTTAATTCAAAATGCTTAAATTAAAAGAGCACTGAAACGAAATATCATAGAACAAATACAATTTGCTTACATACAGAATGATTTCTTCTTGTTTTTAAACTTTTGAAAAACAGAACAGTTCTTAAGTAGTATTTATCTTTTAAAATTTTCTTGTAAATGGGAACTTGCCACTGTGGTGGTGGTGGTTTAGTCATTAGGTCTTGTCTGACTCTTTGGACCTTATGAACTATAGTCCACCAGGCTCCTCTGTTCATGGGATTTTCCAGGCAAGAATACTGGAGTGGGTTGCCATTTCTCCTCCAGAAAATCTTCCCGACTCAGAGATCAAACCCATGTATCCTGCATTGCAGGCAGTCTCCTGCATTAGAGGTGGATTCTTGACCAATTGAGCCACCAGGGAATCCTATGGTATACGCTTTTTATGTACAAAGTAGAAAAGTTATGTCCAACCTAGATAGCATTTTCAAAAGCAGAGACATTACTTTGCCGACTAAGGTCCGTTTAGTCAAGGCTATGGTTTTTCCTGTGGTCATGTATGGATGTGAGAGTTGGACTGTGAAGAAGGCTGAGCGCCGAAGAATTGATGCTTTTGAACTGTGGTGTTGGAGAAGACTCTTGAGGGTCCCTTGGACTGCAAGGAGATCCAACCAGTCCATTCTGAAGGAGATCAACCCTGGGATTTCTTTGGAAGGAATGATGCTAAAGCTGAAACTCCAGTACTTTGGCCACCTCATGCGAAGAGTTGACTCATTGGAAAAGACGCTGATGCTGGGAGGGATTGGGGGCAGGAGGAGAAGGGGACAACCGAGGATGAGATGGTTGGATGGCATCACGGACTCGATGGATGTGAGTCTGAGTGAACTCCGGGAGATGGTGATGAACAGGGAGGCCTGGCGTGCTGCGATTCATGGGGTCACAAAGAGTTGGACATGACTGAGCAACTGAACTGAACTGAACTGAGTGCACAATGCTGAGAATGGACTTTCATTATTAATAAATATATGGATGGTACAGATATTGGTTCTTTAGTGAAAGAAAAACCAAATGGAAGAGGAGACTGTAACTTTATTTTCTATATTAGTTATTCCGTTATTAATTAAATAGGAGAAAAGGAAGCATATACCCATATGAAAGCAGAGTTCCAAAGAATATCAAGGAGAGATAAGAAAGCCTTCCTAAGTGAAAAATGTGAAAAATTAGAGGAAAACAATAGAATGGGAGAGACTAGAGATCTCTTGAAGAAAATGAGAGATACCAAGGGAATATTTCATGTAAAGAAGGGCACAAAAAAGAACAGAAATAGGGTGGGCCTAACAAAAACAGAAGATATTAAGAAGAGGTGGCAAGAACACACAGAACTATACAAAAAAGAACTAATGGCCCAGATAGCCATGACGGTGTGATCACTCACCTAGAGTCAGACATCTTGAGTATGAAGTCAAGTGAGCCTTAGGAAGAATCACTATAAACAAAGCTAGTGGAGGTGATGGAATTCAGGCTGAGCTATTTCAAATCCTAAAAGATGATGCTATCAAAGTGCTGCACTTAATGTGTCAGCAAATTTGGAAAACTCAGCAGTGGCCACAAGACTGGAAAATGTCATTTTCATTCCAGTACCAAAGAAGGGCAATGAAAAAGAATGTTCAAATTACCACACAATTGCATTCATCTCACATGCTAGCAGAATAGTGCTCAAAATTTTCCGAGTGAGGCTTCAACAGTACGTGAACCAAGAACTTCCAGATAGTCAAGCTGGATTTAGAAAAGACAGAGGAACCAGAAATCAAAGTGCCAACATCTATTGGATCATAGAAAAAGCAAGAGAATTCCAGAAAAATGTCTACTTCTGTTTCATTGACTACACTAAAGCCTTTGGGTGAATCACAACACACTATGGAAAATTCTTCAAGAGATAGGAATACCAAACCTCCTCACCTACTTCCTGCGAAACCTGTGTGCAGGTCAAGAAGCAGCTATTAGAACTGGACATGGAACAGTGGACTGGTTCCAAATTGGAAAAGAAGTATGTTGTCACTCTAGTTATTTAACTTATAGGCAAAGTACATCATATGAAATGCCAGGCTGGATGAAGCACAAGCTGACATCAAAATTGCCAGGAGAAATATCAATAACCTCAGATATGCAGATAACACCACTCTTATGGCAGAAAGTGAAGAACTAAAGAGGCTCTTAATGAAAGTGAAAGAGGAGAGTGAAAAAGCTGGCTTAAAACTCAACATTCAAAAAACGAAGATCATAGCATCCAGTCCCATCACTCCATGACAAACAGATAGGAAAATAATGGAAACAGGGACAGATTTTACTTTTGGGTCTCCAAAATCACTGCAGATGGTGACTGCAGCCATGAAAATAAAAGATGCTTGCTCCTTGGGAGAAAAAGTTATGAGAAACCTAGACAGTATATTAAAAAGCAGAGACATTACTTTGCCAACAAATGTGTGGAAAATCAAAGCTATGGTTTTTCCAGTAGTCATGTATGCATGTGAGAGTTGGACCATAAAGAATGCTGAGCACCAAAGAATGGATGCTTTTGAATTGTGGTACTGGAGAAGACTCTTGAGAGTCCCTTGGACTGCAAGGATATCAAATCAGTCAATTCTAAAGGAAATCAGTCCTGAATATTCATTGGAGGGACTGATGCTGAGGCTGAAACTCCAATACTTTGGCCAACTGGTGTGAAGAGCAGATTCATTGGAAAAGACCCTGTTGCTGGGAAAGATTGAAAACAGGAGGTTAAAGGTATGACAGAGGATAAGATGGTTGTATGGCATCACTGACTAATGGACAGGAGATTGAACAAGCTCCAGGAAACAGTGAAGGACATGTAAGTCTGGTGAGCTGAAGTCCATGGGGTCACAAAGAGTTGGATGCAACTGAGCAACTGAACCACAACAATTAATTAAATAAATCTTAGTGAGGGTCTACTTTGATCTAGTCACCAACTTAAGCAGGGAGAGTACTTTTCTGACAGAATGTGTTTTAGAATAAAATGAGAACATAGTCATGAAAAATCAAAACAAGCCATTGTTTTGGAAAATTATTTTCATAATGAAGATGAATACATAGTGTGCAGAAACCTAGGAGGATTGCTTTGGTCTATCTGGAGACTTTCAGAAGGAGCCACAGAGATGATTGTCTTTGATCTGGACCCCAAGCAGACAAGCTAAGTTTAGCAAGAATATGCTAATAGTGTTAGTGTCTCAAACAGAGAAGTCATCTCGATGAAAGACACAGCTGTTTGGAAGAACATGATGTGTCCTGGAAATGCTAGTGCCACAATATTGCTATGCCAAATGAAGAGAAGAAGACAGAAGCAGAGGAGTCAGGCAAAGGATGTTCCTGAAATGTAGAGGATTCCTGTGCCTACAGAGCTTCCCTGGTAGTTAAGTCAGTAAAGAATTTGCCTGCAATGCAGGAGATGCAGATTCAATCCAGGGGTGGGAAAAATCCTCCTGGAACAGGAAACTGCAACCCACTCCAGTATTCTTAGAAAATCTTAAGGATAGAGGAGCCTGGTCTGTGGGGTCACAAGAGTCAAACTCAACTTAGCAACTAAACCACCACCATCCTATGCTTAAAAGCATAGTGGGGTGGCTGGGAGGAGGATAAATAAGCATCTGGGGCCCAGGGTGTAGACACCCTACTTTAAGAATTTACTCAGATATTTCGTATCTGTGAATCTCAGCATGTCTGCTATTCATCTGAGGTACTTCCAGGGCGTGGTGGATGGGAGGTCACTGAGTGATGGGTTGTAGAATTTATATATAGATGTTTGCACTCACTTCTTTGGTTACAACTACTTGGCTGAATCTCTTTGGAGGAGCCAGAGGGAAGCTGAGAATTGTAATTCACCTCAGCGGTGCTGCACCCCCATTCTGTGACTTCACATGCACTGCAGTCACTACCGCTGTGGAATCAGTACAGGCTTTTTTGATATTTCAGAGATAACTACATGAGTTGGAATCAGCAGTAAAGCTTTTGAGTAAAACAGTCAGTCCTGTGGTCAAATCCTGGCACCTCCATTATTCTTTGAGTCCATTTTTTTTCCTTTATAAAAGAGGCTGAAATATCCTACTTTAACAGAGAAACTGATGGTTGTAAGAATCAGAGAAATGTACCTGACATTTAGTAGGCAAGTGCTGTTTTGATTATTTGGCTTTCTATCACACAAAGAATTAGAATGGGTTCAATCTAGTCTTATATGGTCCTCAGGACCAAGCTTGGTGATGGCAAATTTTAAAAATTGCCTTAATAGGTGGGACTTATGCCAAGAGTCTGCTAAAGTTTGAACAGCACCTGATGTTTTATTTTAAACAGTTAAAATGAAATACATGTTAGATATCCTGCTTCCCTAAGGAGCAGGCATTAGGTTTTATATTCCTACACATTAGCCTCTTGGATAAATAAACACAATGAGCAATAGTGCACTTTTTCTGTTTTTATATGTGGCAGAAACATCTTGAAAATGCTTTGAGTGTGAATAGCTTTCTAAATAGAGCTCTCTACACTACTGTCTTTTTAATTTAATATGAAATCTATACACAAAGCTACGAAGGCAAACAGGATCTTCACCCATTCATAGGGTCAAATACATGTGAGCACAGTAGCCCATTTAAGTTGATACCACCACATTCCTTTCTCCCTCCACACCCCCCCAGGAAACATATAATTTTTAAGTAGAAACATGAAATTTTCAATTGAGGCAAAATGCAATGGTATGTAGAAATACTCAACTGTACTTCAGGCAGAATGAAAGGAAATCTTGATTCCAGAGTTTTAACAACTGTTAAAATAGTACAGGTAGAGAAAACAGACTGTGGCTTGATTGCAGCAATAACAAAACTCTAATCTTTAAATAACAGCATCAATGTAATTTCAAACAGATTAGAGGATTTGAAAACCTCCCAGAGTAAGCAGCTCATATTTCTTTTTCTTCCCCTCCAGGGAATACTTATTTGGTAGCTAAAGTTTATCTCATAATATATTTGTTCTCATTTTTTCCAATGTATGACCAAAACATCCATGGACAAATATAAAATAAAGTATATGTCATTAAAAATTACTTTTACCTTCAATAATTTGGCTCTTCTGAAACAAATAACTGGAGAAACTTTTAAGACCCATTTTTAACCATTCTTATTAATAGTGCTTGTGCAGTTTATAAAGATTTTTATCTTGATATGACTAGAAAACAAGATAACAATTAGATACAAGTTGGCAGAAACATCTTAAATTTATATGTAAATTGTAATAAAAAGTAATATAGTGGTATACTGTCAATAATCTCAGAAAATTCATAAATATTCCTTTTATATTTCATAGTTAACTTGAAAAGAGTATTGCTATTTCATTATATTTAAGTTTAATTAATTTAAAAGGTAGGTTATAAACATTTGGGAGCATTCAAATGAGTACCAAATGTGATAGAATTTCAGTTTTATTCTTCACTGAGGATTCATGCACATGAACATGCACAAGTCATGCCCTTCAGGGTTGGGGTAGATGAGTACACTTCAGTAATAACTAGTGAGATGTTTTCTCCTCTTTGTGTCCTACACAGGCATTGAAAAACTTCAGAAGACTTCAATATAAAGGTATCAATCCAAGTTTATATGTTTAACTTCCTCCTTTCCTCAAATACTATTGAAAAGTCTAAGGAAATATAGAAATAAGAAATACAGAATTAAGGATGGCAACCAGTTTATATCTTATCAAGCAGGCAGATTAAGTAAAGTACCAACTAACAGATAATAGTTTTAATTTCAACCTTGGTGTTAAGGGTTGAATTGTTGGTTCTCAAAAAAGTACCTTTAAGTCAGCCATTCCCTGGTGGCTCAGACAGTAAAGGGTCTGCCTGCAATGTGGGAGACCCGGGTTCAATTCTTCAGTTGGGGAGATCCCCTGGAGAAGGAAATGGCAATCCACTGCAGTACTCTTGCCTGGAAAATCCCATGGACGGAGGAGCCTGATAGGCTACAGTCCATGGGGTTGCAAAGAGTCGGACACGACTGAGCCACTTCACTTAGTACCTCAGAAAGTGACAGTTTTTAAAAACAGGGTCTTTAAAGAGGTAATTAAGTGAAAACAGGATAATTAGGGTGAATCCTAATCCAAAGAACAGGAAATGAAGACACAGATACAGAGGGAGGAAAGACCACTTGAAGACCCAGGGAGAAGATGGCCGTCTACAAGCCAAAGAGGGAGATCTCAAAAGAAACCAACCCTGCAGATACCTTGATCTGGACTCTTAGTCTCCAAAACTATGGGGAAATAAATTTATGTTGTTTAAGTCAACCAGTCTCTGGTAGCTTCTTACAACAGTCAAAGCAAACTGATAAGCCCAAAAGTAATTGGAAGCATTTTCCAAACAAAAGTCTGGAAAACTCTCAAGCATGAAGTCCTATTTGAAAAGATGCTATAAACTCAGTTTGGGGTGGCAAAAAAAAAAAAAGGTAGCAGAGAAAATTGATAGAGGAATTGTTAGGTAGGTAGAATAGGGAAAAGGAGTCCAAAATGGCGGTGGCTACAAGACAAGGAAGGGAAAAGCCAGCGAAAATAGAACAAAAGAAGGTCCGAAGACCAGAGTGAGGACCTCAGGTAAAACAAACAACACTCCTGGCTGGCCCAATTTACATAGGACAGGCCCAGGGAGAGATAAACATATAAATAGAGGAGTCAAAGCTAGCTCTCTCTCTCTCTCCCCCGCGCGCTGGGGCGCTCTTCTCCTCATGTCTTTGGAATGATGTGCCCTCACGCCTCGAAGATGGATTTTCCTGCTATCTTCTAAATAAAGTAGAGCTGTAACACTGATTTGTCTAAGAGCTATAACATGGTCCATTCGAGACCTGAGAGCTATAACACGGTCTATCCAAGACCTGAGAGCTGTGACACGCCGAGGGGGCTTTAACGTCCGTCACTCCAAATCTTCGTTGTGACGAGACAAAGAATCGAGGAACATACACTCGCGTGACAGAATCAAATGTTAATACCTGAGCCCTAGACAAGTGGATGCAGCATTTGTCCTTAATATTTCACTTAATGTAAGTGAACACTAATGACTTCTGATTGAGACACAAAGAGATGAGAAAATGAGGCTAGCAGCATCATAGGTAAATTTAGGTTATCGTAAAAAATGACTACTGCTGCTGCTGCTGCTGCTGCTAAGTCGCTTCAGTCGTGTCCAACTCTGTGCGACCCCATAGACGGCAGCCTACCAGGCTCCCCTATCCCTGGGATTCTCCAGGCAAGAACACTGGAGTGGGTTGCCATTTCCTTCTCCAGGGCATGAAAGTGAAAAGTGAAAGCGAAGTCGCTCAGTCATGTCCGACCCTCAGCGACCCCATGGACTGCAGCCCACCAGGCTCCTCCATCCATGGGATTTTCCAGGCAAGACTACTGGAGTGGGGTACCATTGCCTTCTCCAAAAATGACTATAGCAAACCAAAATGTTCAGAACGCCACCTAATTTCCATAGCATCCCTAGTGGTGTGCGTTTCCACTGACACCTGATGTCGACACCTACAAAATCCAACCAGAAGAAGCTGGAGGGAATGCAGGGGAGCAGCCATCAAGAAGCTTTGCGAATTTTACAAGAACTCTATATCTTAAATGACTTCTCTCAAAGTCTATTTGGTGTAGAGAACCTGAACATTTCAGTGGAGACTTTAAGCATGTTGAGTCTGGTGGACTCCCACACAGAATGCAGTAACTTCACTCATCTGCAAGTCCAACTGGAGACTAAGCACCAAAAAGAAAAGGAAAATCTCAAAATCAGGAGCCCCCAAGAGGGAGACCAAGACACATTATTTTAAATCTTCCCCTAACTAATGTCTACCAGAAGTAGTGGTGAGTAATAAATTCTAAGAAATATATATTTCAGTATATTTTTATTTTTTCTAAAATTTAATTCTTAAGTTCTTAGACTCTAATTCTTAGGTTCTAAATTCTTATTTTTAAAGTTCACTTTAAACTTTACAAATACTTGATTGTAATCATTTTAAAAATTACTTGACTAGAAAAGATGTAAGCAACAGTGAGGTACTGGAATCAGTTTATAACAGTTCACAAGAATAAATTCAGCATGCTTTCCTAATTCCACATCTAGTGGTATGGATGCTTAAAGACTAAAATTCTCCATGGCAGGAATATTTACACCATGAAAATCAGCAAATTCTAAAATCAGGGATTTTTAAATTCTTCCAGAGATTTACCTGTTAAGTATTTACCAGTAACCATAATTAGAATAATTATAAAATGGAGTTTGCAAGTTTGAGAATGAATGATTCAATTCATCATAACAATTAAAATACAAGATGCTGAGGTTTGAGTATAGTAAGAATTTCTTTCTTCCTATGAAGCTATAAAAAGTTAATGAGGAATATAATGGAAGACATATAAAGTAGGTAGGAAGTCTAAATTTTAGAAAAGATATCAAATCTCCCTAAAAATTATTCTGTAAATTATTGCAATTCCAATAAAATGTCTACAATTTGGGAGGCTGATCAAGTTGAAGTTTATTTTGTTCATCTGTGAAACAAAAGAAATGCTACAGTATAGACAAAAAATGTTTGGAGCAAAATGATAATAGATTTCTTTAACTGGATATTGAAATATTTTATAAAGTCATTTTATTAAAAGAATATGACAATGCAAAATAATGATTATATCCTTGGAACAATGTAGAGTATAGGAATTTAAATTTATTATATTAAAAATGATAGCATTTCAAATCTGTGAATGAAAGGGCACATCATTTATAAATAATATTGAAAAATTAGCAAAATTTGAGAAAAAGAGTTAGATCACATCACACTACTACTAATATGTCAAAAAAACAGGACTCGTAAGCTTACAATTATAAAACTAACTTTGTCTTTTCTCCTTTTTCCTTTAAATGTGATCTGAGGTCTATTGATACCTGTCTGCCCAAATTGATAACTCTTAGGGACAAGACCAAAGCTGACCCCACCTAGTATGCTTTTGTGCTGAGGGGCACGGTGAAGAAACTTTTGATTACAGGAAACATTCAGGAATCTCTGCTCTGGAATGCAAATCAGCCAATCGGCAGCAATTTGCCTTCATTCTAACATCAAAGAACCTATTAAACTAGTCACCTGTCCCTTAAGTTCTCCACCATGCATCAGACAATTATTATCCATCATGTCCTGAAATTTTGTAAGACAAACTGAACTTGCTAAATAGTCTCCTTAAACTAAAGGGAGACCCACCTACACTATCCCTCCCCTTGACAATGATAGTAAGATGCACTAGGAGCTTTGTCTCAAGAATATCAATTCCTTTAATCAGCAACGTTTGACCTTTATTCTACCCTTGATGCAGTCAAGAAGTTGAAGAGTCCTGAAATCATTAGAATATAAAATTTGAGTGGCTGTATCATGTTCTGGTCCCTCTAGATACTTTAGCATAAGGGATCTATTGTATCTTCACACCTTAACCTAACTTCCAATTGTAGGATCTTCTTACACATATTTATAAAAATAAATTCAAAATGGATTTAATATACCATGAATAATGAGAAGTATATAGGAAGATATATTTATAAGCTTGAATAAGAAAGGACCCTCAATGGTAAAGAAACTGCCTACCATTACAGGACACGCAAGAGATGTGGGTTTGATCCCTGGTCAGGAAGATCCCCTGGAAAAGGGAATAGTTACCTACTCCAGGATTCTTGCTGAAAAATTCCAAGGACAGAGGAGCCTAGAGGGCTATAGTCCATGGAGTCACAAAAAATCAGACATGACTGAGCAACTCAGTATGCATACACGTGCACACCTTAAAGGGTGGAAAAGATCTATAGATTTGACTATATAAAAGACTACACTGAAGGAGACATAAAGAATATTAAAAAGAAATTACAAACTCAAAAAACACATGCAACATATGTAACAAAGAAATGGTTAATATCCTTATTGTATAAAGATTAGCATAATACAAAATGACAAAAGGGGCATAAACTAAGGAGATCAACCCTGGGATTTCTTTGGAAGGAATGATGCTAAAGCTGAAACTCCAGGACTTTGGCCACCTCATGCGAAGAGTTGACTCATTGGAAAAGACTCTGATGCTGGGAGGGATTGGGGGCAGGAGGAGAAGGGGACGACCGAGGATGAGATGGCTGGATGGCATCACTGACTAGATGGATGTGAGTCTGAGTCTGTCTCTTATACACATCTAGATGTGTATAAGAGACAGGTAGTAAAGAAANCTCTGATGCTGGGAGGGATTGGGGGCAGGAGGAGAAGGGGACGACCGAGGATGAGATGGCTGGATGGCATCACTGACTAGATGGATGTGAGTCTGAGTGAACTACGAGAGATGGTGATGAACAGGGAGGCCTGGCGTGCTGCGATTCATGGGGTTGCAAAGAGTCGGACACGACTGAGCGGCTGAACTGAACTGAACTAAAGAAGAAATATGCATGGCCTTTAAATACATGAAAAGATATTAATCTCATTAATAAATGAATGCAAATTAAAACAACAGTGAGGATGTTGTCTATCAGGTTGGCAAACATTACAAAGATTGATAGTTCTTCATGTTGTTAAAGATTTGGGGCAACAAACATTCCACACACCACTGATGCCGTCTATGGGGTCACACAAAGTCAGACACAACTGAAGTGACTTAGCAGCAGCAGCAAATTTGGGGATGGTAATCTGGATCTGGTAACAATTTATCAATTTATATATGCATCAAGTTATATGACATGCATTGCCTATGACTCAGTGCAGTGACGGGCACACAGACCCCTTTCAGGAACCCATTGCCCCAGCTGCTGGGAGTGCTGCTGGCAGAAAGCCTTCAGCTGTCAACAGTCTTTGGGTGTCTAAAGAGAACCACCTTGCTCAAGGGCCAGCCTCCTTCCCTGGGCAGCCAGCATCCATCATCTACCTCACTCCAGCACAAGAAAACTCAAGCCATCCCAGGTCCGTCCCGGTTTAAAATTTCCTTGGAAGGCCTACCAAGGCTTCCTTGAGACTGCATGGCAGCTGACTCCTCATCAGTTCTGCTTCCTTCCCTCCCAGTCCACAGGCATTGCCCCAGAAGCACTTCTTGATATACCTCCTAAGTGCAATCTTCCCTTAGAGAGTGCTATTGGGAGACCCAACATGCAGCACCCAGCAATTCTATAGGTAAGATTTCATCATATGGGAACAGACACAGGTTTATAAAAGTATAAGGAGCAAAATGTCCATTACATATTAGTCTATAAAAGGAAAAAAACAAAACTAAATATCCATTAATAGGAGTGTGGTTAAATATACTATAAAAACCATAACATGAAGTTAAAAAGCCAATTATAGAATGATACACATATGGTTAAATTTTTAAATATCCCTAGAGGATATGTTTAGATATGTGAATATATATGTGTGTCAGAGAATTTGGGAAGATAGCACAGACTCTCAGCCTTGTTTATCCAGGTCTCCACATACTATTGATACCTCTCTGTGTCTGATTTTGTTGTTAGTTACATAAAAAGCCACTAAGATACCCAATACACAATGTAAAAACAGGATCACAAAACAGATATAAGCTGAAGCCTCTTCTTGGATAAAGAATACAATATGGTCTTCTCTAACTTTATGGCCATGTTGCAAGTTCACAAATTATTTTGATTTTCTCAATTAAAAGTATTTCATTAGGATAATTGTTAGCATGTCTCTAGAAACAAAATCATTCCTCATTATTTATGTACATTCACACAAATGCAGAGACAACAACCAAACATGAAAAGGACAACAGGCTATGACTTTAAACATTTAGGTTCAAATTCCGGTTTGATCTCCAATTCAGTTTATAACCTGAAATACCTCTGTGTGTCTCCTCAAAGATGAGAAGTGAATGTGAGAATGCATGTCTTCTTCACAGTTGTGAGGATCAGATGCAATGACATCTAGAAAGTTTCTTTGAAGAAAGAGGAAAGTGAGATTTTAACATAAAGGTAGAAAGTAGGGCCTAAGTTTTAAATTGTTTTGCCATCTTGGATCTGTGTTATCTCACCTAAGTCTTAGAGACCTATTTATATTGAGCATTCTTATACAGTTCCAGTTCCCATATAACATCTGTAAGCTCGTTTGTTTGTGCCAAATGGAGACGTAACTACTGGGTCCATGCAAGAGAGAAACAATATTTTTTCCAGGATGTATAATATGTGAGGGGGAGAGCGGTATTCTAGTCCAGGCTCTGTCAATAATTCCTGATATGAACTTTACTAGTCACTTTCTTCTCTGGGCTTGTCATTTGATTAAAAATAATAGACACATCCATATATATAGACATCATCCATCCACACATACATAAGTAGTTCAGAAAATAGTGAAGGTATCAAACAGTGTAATAGCTAAGCCTTCCAGTTCAGAAGCACTTTCAATAGGTGTTTTTTGACCTTGTTTATCCTGCTTTTAATATTCAGTTTCTCTGAGCTTTAGCATCTTAATTGGCAAAATATGGACAAATAGTGGAAAAGGATTACCCCTGGGATCACTCTTGACTCTGACATTTAAAAACCTCTTTATGGAAAAACTGTGTCAAATGTGTGGATGTAGGTGTATGTATGTGTCTCGCTTTGGCATTGAAAAAGCAAAAGAGTTCTAGAAAAACATCTACTTCTGCTTTATTGATTATGCCAAAGCATTTGACTGTGTGCATCACAACAAACTGTGGAAAATTCTTTAAGAGATGGGAATAGCAGACCACCTGACATACCTCTTGAGAAATCTCCATGCAGGTCAAGAAGCAACAGTTAGAACTGGACATGGAACAACAGACTGGTTCTACATCGGGAAAGGAGTTTGTCAAGCCTGTATATTGTCACTCTGCTTATTTAACTTATATGCAGAGTACATCATGAGAAACGCTGGGCTGGAAGAAACACAAGTGGAATCAAGATTGCTGGGAGAAATATCAATAACCTCAGATATGCAAATGACACCACCCTTATGTCAGAAAGCGAAGAAAAACCAAAGAGCCTCTTGACAAATGTGAAAGAGAAGAGTGAAAAAGCTGGCTTAAAGCTCAACATTCAGAAAACTAAGATCATAGCATGTGGTCCCATCACTTCATGGCAAATAGATGGGGAAACAATGGAAACAGTGAGAGACTTTATTTTCTTGGGATCCAAACCATTGCAAATGATGACTGAAGCCATGAAATTAAAAGACACTTGCTCCTTTGAAGAAAAGTTATGACCAACCAAGACAGTATATTAAAAAGCAGAGACATTACTTTGCCAACAAAGATCCATCTAGTTAAAGCTATGGTTTTCCCAGTAGTCATGTATGGATGTGAGAGTTGGACTATAAAGAAAGCTGAGCTTTCTTTATAGAATTGATGCTTTTGAACTGTGGTGTTGGAAAAGACTCTTGAGAGTCCCTTGGACAGCAAGGAGGTCAAACCAGTCAACCCTAAAGGAAATCAGTCCTGAATATTCATTGGAAGGACTGATGGTGAAGCTGAAACTGCAATGCTTTGGCCACCTGATGCAAAGAACTATCTCCTTGGAAAAGATCCTGGTGCTGGGAAAGATTGCATGCAGGTGGAGGAGGGGACTACAGAGGATGAGATGGTTGGATGGTATCACTGACTCAATGGACATGAGTTTGAGTAGGCTCTGGGTGTTGGTGATGGACAAGGAAGCCTGGTGTGCTGCAGTCCGTGGGGTCATGAAGAGTCGGACACTACTGAGCGACTGAACTTCCTGAAGGACACTTTAGCAGTTAATCCCCAAGTGACAAACCTCAAGTAGGGAGGTACTGACTCATTCACACATTTTAAGAATCTTAGTATTTATTTTTGGTAAAGTAGTATGGTGAATGTAAAAGTGAACAACACAAATACCCTCTTTCCCTGAACTAACATTTAAACAGGAAAAATAAAAATTGTATGGAAAAAATGATAGCATAAGGTAGAACCTAATAAGAAATGCATGAGAAGTATAGATGAAACATTAGAAATTCAGAGTAGGGAGATGATAGTGCTCCCACCTGAGGGAGTCCTGGAAAACTTCATTAACAATATGACCTTTGAACAAAGCCTTAAATATAGGGAACAACCGTTCCAAAATTCTTTGTCTACAACGATCACAGAAAATTCAAGAGCAATATCAGAATTTCTTCCTTCTACCAGCAAGTCACATACTAAGTTGCTGTTTAATACAAATTTTAGAAAGTTCTTGCCTTGTATTGGTAGCAAATTAAGTGAAAATTTACTGGATTTTCCCCCCTTGGATTTACATTTGAAAAAACACCATATTACAGCCTAGCTGACTACTATAGAAAACCTAAATATCAATATTACTCCAAAGGTGACCTGGGGGTCTCTGAATAGGTGCACTAATGCTACTTATTGATAACACTGTCAATAATAAAGCTATTTGGATGTGAAAGACATCAAACATGTGAGTTTCTTTCCTGTTTTATTGCCCTAATAGACAGAAACCCCCATAGCCAATAAAGTGAATCTGCTTTTGTTCTTATTGCTTTGTCTTTGAAATTATTGCCCTTGGTATTAAAACCAATGATAGAGTAGTTATAGATGAGGGAAAACAATGGTCACTTTGGAGTGTGATGCTTACTTCCTAGAAATAAATAAGCCATTTCTAAAAAATAAAACTGACTTAACTCTGTACTAAGATCTCAGACTTAATAGCCACTCCAATTCTCTCTGACATTTAAAAATTATAAGGCACTGCAAAAAGAAATTCTTAAATGTCAGAATCCTCATAATTTCTTCAACTTTTGCTACTGAATTCTTAACTCTTTCCCCACATCCCTTGCTACCACCCCCACCGGAGAGTACCACATATACCGTTCTGCTGGTAGCAAGGCCAGTCAGCCTGAGACCCACTTCCCATCACTGTCTTCCAGCCAGCTTCTCTGAGAGGCCCCTTCAGCATCATTTCACTGCGTCATTAGACTTACGTTGAAGGTGGAGCTAATGAAAGGAGAAAGGCTGAGAAACTGAGGCACCGGTTCTCTCTCCTGTGTTGCTTTTCCATTCGCTTATCAAGAGCATTCCTTTTTTGACCGCTGCAGTTGTGTCACATTTGCCTTTTATCGAGAGAAGGCTGAGTCAAGAGACAGCTGAAATCACACGGCAATTCTAAATGGGGAGGCAGTGGCAGGGAATTCAAAAATAATAGGATGATGAAGAAGGAAAAATCAAAGGCAAGAGGAAGACAAGAAGGAGGGGGACGAGGACAAGGTGGAGAGGAAAGAGCGTAGAATTTATTCATATTTACAATAGGGAAGACACTCTGGAATCTTGTATCATGATATCAGCACAGGGCAGATGGCATAGTAACACCTCTTTTATATACAAATAACCAGTGGTTGAGGTTCAGAGGTGTATATAACTTGCCTATAATCACATAACTAATAAGTGGGAGAACTGGGATTCAAACTCCCACATTATGTCTCCCTAAGACAGGAAGCTAGTAGCTCTAAGTAGATGTTTATGTTTAGGAAAATTTACATATAATAGTCCTCAATCTAAAAATACCAACACATTTCACATGATTTATTGAACGTCTCTCAGTATAATAACATCTTCCAGTCTATTTCTTCTAGTTTCAGTCATAACACTGAAATAAAGCAGAGACATTCTCATCTCTTTCTTAGTATTTTATGTGAAATTATTTCTTATAAATTCCAATTTTAGAGACCATAAAATAAGGGAAGGCTGCCTTCACTTTTTTCTCTTTTCAAATTTCAACATATATTCTCAGAGATGGTGTGCATGCGTATGTGTGTGTGTGTGAGAGAGAGAAAGAATCATATGTACACATTACACTGCACTTCATAAATTATTATTGTTGGGCAACATCTTAGTCAATCCCCTTTTCTCAGTTCCACACTCAGGAATCCTGCTGATTTTGTTTTCAGGTTTGCTTTTTTTTCCCCAACATTTACTGACTGCCAACAAAGGAGATTTTATTTTCTACCAGTTTCCTTAATTTAGAAATATAGTAATTATCATTATGGAGAGTATTGCCTAATGTTCTAAAAAAAGGAGATTTAGAAAAGGAAACCTCATTTCCTAGTCTATCAAACCATCACATTATTATAGGAACGTTTTCTCTTAATTCTTAAAATATTGTCTAATCAAACAATGCAGAAAAACCTTGATTTGAGTGTAACCGTTTATAGCAACAGAGCAATTTTATATTGCCTTGTCAGAAGTAAACGAACTGTATTCTCTCTAAATTCTACCATGTGTGCTCATTCTGATTTGGTTTATTGTTAGCTGTAAAACTACTACTAAGCAATAAAACACAGGTCAGAAGTATTAAACCCTTGTTGCAAATACTGCCAAATTATAACAAGGAAATATCAACTGAAAGCCACAATTCCTAGCGTTTACTTATAAAATAAAGTTTAAATAACAGGATTCTTTTTCTTCTTGTAGTGGCTTAAGATTTTGCCTTGTTCCCATTGCTTGCCATCCAAATGAAAGGGACTGTTGCTAGAAACTTCTTTATTAAATTCCACTTGACAATAAACTACCTTCAATTATTAAATATTAACAGAGGGTTTAGGTTACATTAATTTTGTCTGGCAAGGAGTTGGTGCCTATAACATTTTGTGGCTCAGATGGTAAGGAATCTGCCTGCAATACGGGAGACCTGGGTTTGATGCCTGGGTTAGGAAGATCCCTTGGAGAAGAAAATGGCAACCCACTCCAGTAGTCTTACCTGGAGAATTCCATGGACAAAGGAGCCTGGCAGAGGCTATAGTCCATGGGGTCACAAAGAGTCAGACACGACTGAATGACTAACACACAACCATTTGTCTCTAAAGTACAATGAAGGAGGATGAATGTTTCTAATACTTGCTCTGACTAATTCTTCCCAATCCATTTCCCTTCTTTAAAAATGACAGTACAGTTTTGATCTTTTTTATGGCGTTTTAAGGTTCCATAGAGCTCTTAGAAATGTTCTCTGACTTGTAGTTCTACATAAGGCTATAATACTTATGTAGACCAAGACAACTAGGGACAAAATAGTTAAACAGTGAGTCACAGGGGAGAGCTTGGGCAAAACCAAGCAAGCAAAGCTAAAAAACAATGCTCTGTGGGGATACTGTTGACTTTTTATTATTATGTGACATCTCTCATTAATAAAAACTCACTTGACCAAATATTTGTTCCATTTTCCTCCTTTAATTTGACATCTCAATAGATTTATGGCTAGCATTTCTTAACATGCATCATTTTTTATTGGAGTATAATTGCTTTACATTGTTGTGTTAGTTTCTACTGTACAATGAAGTGAATCAACTATAATTATACATACATCTCCTCCTTCTTGGACCTCTCTCACATCCCCCATCCCTCTCATCTAGGTCATCACAGAGCATCAAGCTGAGCTCCGTGGGCCATACAGCAGCTTCCCACTAGGTATCTGTTTTATACACGGTAGTGCATATATGTCAATGCTACTCTTTCAATTCGTCCCACCCTCCCCTTCCCCCAACCACCATGTCTACATGTCCCCAGGACATGGAAGCAACCTAAATGTCCATCAGCAGATGAATGGATAAAAAGGATGTGGTACATATATACAATGGAATATTATTCAGCCATACAAAGGAGCAAAATTAAACTATTCACAGAGACATGGATGGATCTAGAGTCTGTCATACTGAGGGAAGTAAATCAGAAAGAGAAAAACAAATGTCATACATTAATTCATATGTGCAGAATCTAGAAAAATGGCACTGCTGCTGCTGCTGCTAAGTCCCTTCAGTTGTGTCTGACTCTTCGCGACCCCATGGACTGCAGCCTACCAGGCTCCTCCATCCATGGGATTTTCTAGGCAAGAGTACTGGAGTGGGGTGCCATATCCTTCTCCAAGAAAAATGGTACAGATGAACCTATTTGCAAGGAAGGAATAGAGATGCAGATATAGAGAATCAACATACATTTTTAACAAATGATTGAAAGAAATGTTAGCAGATGTTAACTTGAAAAAGTGTTTAAAGATCAAAGAAGTCTGGGGAATACTAGACTGCAGAAAGTTAAACATGTTTTTTTCTCAAGATCTTAGAACTTTTAGTATGATAAATATTCACTGTGAATCATAAGAAGCATACAGATTTGCAACATTTCTTTAATATATCTGTCCTGTGAAAATTTTTTCATACAGTATGTCTGTGAGAATAATGCTTGACAGAATCCATTTTGGGAGACGCTGAAATACACAACTACAAAATTTCTGCTGTGTGCATCTTTATGTGAAAGAGGCAGGCAAAGGGGTGGGTAAATGAAGAGTTTGCTGCTGCTGCTGCTGCTAAGTCCCTTCAGTCGTGTCCGACTTCGCGACCCCATGGACTGCAGCCTACCAAGCTCCTCCGTCCATGGGATTTTCCAGGCAAGAGTACTGGAGTGGGTCTTCTAATTCTGAAATAATTGGCTAGAAAGGGAAAGGAACTTGAAACCATTCTAGGAGAAACAATTAATAGAAAAATGAGCATTTTACATGGAAAGACTAACACCAACATGATGTGATATGGCATTCTTTTATATAGATGAGTTTAACTTTATTCTAACCTCATGAGGTCAAACTGGTCACAACAATTGTGGTTACAGTGTAGACTGTCTCAAAAGGTGATGAAACTTCTGTCACTGTAGATATGAAATACAAACTGAATGACTATCTTAAAGCAAGTTGAGGGACAATGGGATTTTGTTTGGTTGGGTAAGATACTCTAAAGAACCCTTCCAACCTTGACAGTCTATGGTTCCAAGATTGTAGTTTATAGAAATCTGAAAAGTGTTAGTCACTCAGTAGCGTCAGACTCTTTTGAGACCCCAGGGACTGTAGCCTGCCAGGCTCCTCTGCCCATGGAATTCTCCAGGAAAGAATACTGAAGTGGGTAGCCATTCTCTTCTCCAGGGGATCTTCCTGACACAGGGATCAAACCCAGGTCTCCTGCATTGAAGGCAGATTCTTTACAATCAGAGCCACCAGGGAAACTCACTCACAGTAATCTGTTCCTGAACAATATTACAAACCTACAATTGGTAGTGCATTTTCCTCTTAGAGATTCTTTAAAGAGTGTCAAAATTGATTATTTTGTTTCTTCTCCCCAAATGATTTAGTGACTCTCATAATGTGGGAGCTAGGAATGCAGCAAATAAATATTTGTTATTTATTTTTAAAATATTTATAAATTATCCATATGAACTTGTGAAGATGTTATGTTTTTTAAATAGCTGGTAAAACAACTTCATCTAGCAGTATCACGGCCAGGTCCTAATGTTAAAGGATTCAACAGCCTACACACTCAGCCCAGGAGCTGACAAGGAAAACAAGTTCAGTGTTATGTGACTGCTGTCAGTGCAGGACAATGTTTCTCTCCATTGCTAAGCCTATAGCATGAGTGGGAGGAATTACTACTTTATCTCCTCCAAATTAATGAAGCTTTTATTCTTTCAAGAACTGTGTTTATTCCTTACAAATACCCTGTCTATTTGAGGAAGATTCAGGCTCCTAGGTCTCTCAGTCTCCCACAATGTCCCTCACTCCAGAATCATGAGTTGAAATTCATTTATTCCTTAAATCCTATATAACTGTTATCATCCTGATGTATTATTTCATTTAGTTACATAATAAGGCTTTAAAACATAGCTTACGTACATACATATGTCAGGGGAGCCTGGCATATTGCAGTCCATGGGGTCGCAAAGAGTCAGATACAACTCAGTGACTGAACAACAGCAATATTCATATGCACAACTATTTAAGCTCTTCTGTCATATAAGTAAGTACTAATAATGGAGGATTCCTACCAATTTTCTTCTCAGCATGATATAAATAAACAACCTGGAACTAAGAGTCAAAAGATCTCTAGGACCAATCTTTTGCACATATATGCAAACTGTGCCTTTAACTCACCAATGGTGTAATTCTCTCCAAGACATACTCTTCAAAATTTAACAAACTCTCAAGACATAAGCTTCAAACTTAACAAGTTTCCAGTAAAGCTCACTTTCTAGGCTATTGCTTTAAAATAATATTATTTAAATGACAATATCCAGTTGACTATGGGTTTCATTCTTTTGTAAAATCAGTAGTGTTATTTCATCTATATCTAAATTTTATATTGAATATATTTCTACTCAATAGAAATTATAATAAATGGGTTATACATTTGCTTCAAAATTG
>SJYT01051244.1:385087-401092 GCA_006410635.1 Cephalophus harveyi | reverse complement strand
TATACATTTGCTTCAAAATTGTCAATGTTAATCTGTCTCCATAAAGTTCATTTATTTTCATTTATATCTAGGAAAATTTATGACATGTGTATTTGGTTTTACTTGTAGTATGGAAACCCTAGGCTCTAATGTTGAATCTATCACCACAACCCCCAGGGGAAGAGCTAGAAAAAAGGCAGCCTGCCATACAAGGGTTGTCAACACCCCCAACACACACACATACCCAATTTCTCTCTTGTTACAACAAGTAATATTCACAACATAAAGTACAAGTGTGTTGCTGGTGGTCTTTGCCTAGGAATCATTCAGAAAAAAGAGAATTCCCAGATTTTGTTTCTCTATTTTATCCATTTTGTTTCATTTTAAATGAGAAATTAAAGTTAATGAAGACTGTGCATTGTTTTTTTTTGAACTTGATTTAAAATAGTCAATATGCACTTATTAGTCAAATGTGCAAATTCAAATTAGCCAATGTGCACTTATTAGTCAAATACCTTATTTATTGACAAAATATCTACTTGGATGATTAATTCACTGTGAAAGCAAAGTGAGAATAGTGGAAAGAGTGAAAAATCTTATTGTGAATAAGACATAACTTATTATTGTGAATATGACATAACAATATTCACTTCTTATTTATATAATGTAATCAGATGTGACTGATGCAATCTGACAAATCCAGTCACAATATGAAATGTCACAGGAAATAAGGGAAAACTACTTTTTATCCAACTGAAAAGGAAAAAAAATACTTCTCATGAAATATAAAAACAAAGGTTTTAGAATACGAGCAAATAATATACCAGCATAGAGTTTGTTCAAATATCTTATATTTAGCCCTTTTGAGACATATAATGGATATTAGGCTGATATCATGAATTTTAGAAATTATTTTTTCCACCAGAAAGTATCAGAAATATCAAAACCTGAAGCCCTTTTCTGTTTTTAAGCCTGTTTAAATACAACTGGGAAGCCATGATTTCTAAAGGACCTCTCATCTGTGATGTTCATAATTCAAAGTTTGTGCTTTCTCATAGGCTCCAAGGTAATTCTAAATGGACTTCACTTCAGCTGAGCTGTTTTTCTGAGACTGTACCCTGCCTCTGAACTGTGCTAAAATAACCTTGCATTATCCTAATTAGGATTATTCACAATACACATACATATTGCAAAGGGCCATTTTCATTTTCAATTAGTTGAAAAGGATTAGTTGCAGTGATATTCATATGATCCTGAATGCTATTATTATTAAACCCAATATTTTTTATTGCTCTTAAAATTATACTTCTTACAGATGTAACTTAGCTAATGGAGTAAAAAGATGGTCTCTTCCTGACAAATCATTCTCTTATCACAAAAACTGTGAAAGTAACAATACATAAATGGAAGAAAATATATGTGTGGTAAAAAGGCTGTTTAATCACAAGTGATGGCAAACCTAAAATTAGTTCCAATTAGAAAAGAAATGCATGAAAACCAATCTGAACATAGCATGTGAAGGTTGGCATGAGAGATTATTAAGCAGTAGCATATAACAGGCCCCCAGGTGCAGTACTTTCTCATTATACCTATTCTTGAACAGCAATACACTGAATGTACAGTAAACCAGAAAAAAAAAAAAAAACTTCAAGAAATAATTTTACACAGTGGCTACACTTCAGATGAACAAGTACATGTTTTTTGGAAGAACAACTATAACAACTTGGTTTTTACTTCCAAAATACACTGGCATGTTAATTGCTTGATCAGCCAAATGAAACTAAATGTAATTAAGACTAGTGCGGGGTTAATTTGATCCATAATTACGTTATATAAAGTAAATGAAAATTGTTTCTTTCCTAAATTGCAATTCATTAAAATTACAGATATTAAAATAAGATACTATAAAATTACATGAAGCATGTACACATTAATAGCCAGATGTGTATAAGAGACAGGATCATAAGTTTCCCTCCAAGGAGTAAGCGTCTTCTGACCACTCACATGACTAGTTTTTTTTATTTTGTTTATCTGCTCTAAGAAATTATTTTTTATTGAAGCAAAGTTTTCTAATCTTACTCTGTTTTGCAATTTTCTAGTTATTTATCATCTGCTTAAATATTTTTGGATCAATCCTCATTGAATCTTCATTAAAATACAGACACAGGTATTTAAAAAATCAAAATGACATACATTTTATTATAACATCAAATGCATACAAATAATTGGAAGATTATTTTTCAAAGGGCAAAGTCTGCATCTCTAATTAGAATTATAATCATGTGTCTATTTATAGAACATTTTTGTCTTAACCTCATTAAAAAAGAATTGAATGTAAAAAAAATATTAATTGAAGGAAAAGAAACTAACATTTATTGAGTGCTTATCCTGTTTCAAGCACAATGTTTTGTGCACTTTAAAGAAGCTATTGTCACCCCCTTATGAAACTGATGTTCTTTTACATGTAAGAGAGTTGAGATTTAGACAGATTAAGGATTTTGCCTTAAATCATGATGCCCCTTACTTATACCATTTACTGTGAGCTGGAGAAGGATTCTGTTTCTATTAGACATGATGGCAAAATGAAGAAAAACAATCAATTTGTTGTGAAACAACATAGTGTTTTAGTTCCCACTTTAGATTCTTTTTCATTGAAGATAACTTGCTTATTTCTATGAAAATAAAAACCAGAAAGTCATAAGATTTAATCTCTGTGCCCATTCATGTGACAATAAATACAATTTGGGCAAATAATCCTATCATTCCAATTCTCCAAAATTATCTAACAAAGCCTCTTTAGTAATAGAGAAGGAAATACTGATGGTTATGGATCAATCCTATTGAGTAGTAACAAATGCATTATACAAGATTCTACACATGGAAAGACTTATTTAGACTAGGAACAGAAATGATTATAATACTGCTCAATTGGAGGAAAAAGAAAGCGGACTGGTGGAAGGGAGTGTAAGACAGTAGAAGGTGTTTCCAGATTCTACTGAAGAAGCCTGGCCTTCTAATATGTATAACGTCTTTACATTTACTTGTTTGGGGATTGAAGACAAGAGTGGTGACTTGAAGATCTGATATAATTTAAAAGGAAAAGCATTTACAATAGGATTTGCTTATAATACACAGCAACAACAATGTATCTGTTTAAGTCTAGAGATATTAACACCAAGTCTAGCTGAAATTTCATTGTGCCAAAATACATTTATTTATTGCTATGAAGCAAGGTATCTGCATGCCTGGGAGAATCTAATATACTCTGTTTGCAAAAAAAAGTATCACTATATTACTATTAATAGTAGAATGCAAACATTAACAAATATTTCTCAGTAATTGATTGCTCTGTGCTAATAAGGACAACAATCCTTTACATTTCTGGGAAATTGTCTGCATTTCTCCTTAAGTTAAAGGCAGATTTCATCCATTAAAAAAAAAAAAAAAAACTAAAGGATAATCATATTTAATAAGTTGCCAGAACACATTATTTACAGTAAGCCTGTGTGTTTAACAAACCAAATATTTAATATTTCATGCATGAGAAATGGGCAGACATAATTGTCATTAGTATTCCAGGTGAGGCAGAACATGCGAATTTACTCAGCTCTTAAAGAATGAGTCATATGTTATTTATTATAACAAAATAGTTTATGTATATTAGAGTAAACAGTGAAATCACAATAGGAAAAAAAAATGGATTTGGTTCAGATGTTGAGCTGCTCTGTAAACCAATTATCTCTCCGGAGGGAAACTGCTCTGTCTACAACTACTTATGCTCTAGGGCCTATTACAAACCCTGGAGTGGGCTGTTGTTGATGTTCTCAAGGGAATTTACCACGTCACACTAGAAATAGCTGACAATAATTAGAAAGCCTGCTTCTGCCAGTATTGCACACATTTTTAATACCTTCCTAAGTATTATGGGAGATAATATACAAGGTCTTTAGAATTCTAGTCATGCCACAACAAGCCATGGAAAGGACAACTAGACAATAGCCCCAAACTGGACTGTGACAGGCTAATTATTGTGGCTTCATTATAAAACCTCTTTTTACATAGGTCACCTGGGAAGTGTAATTAAAAATGCATTATTGGTGTATTTTTTATTGAAGCAATTAAATTAAAAAGCCAAAAAAATAATTATATGAGGAGCAAATAATAATGTTGGTCAACAGCGTTTATCTAAGAAAGAGAGAACACGTTAGTGGTTCATTAGCAGTAAATGTGTTAACAGGAATCTGTTTGAAAAATGATCCATAGAACAGCTTTTAAAAATGCAGATTAAAGGATTTATAATGTCAAGTTTAACACAGAAATTACAGACAGTATTACATAACCATGAGTAATAGCACCTTTAATCTGACTTAGTAAAATGATTTACATCATACTTTGTGCTGCTTCAATTGTATGTGTGTTATATATGCTGCATCTCAGATGGATAATTTCCCTTATATTTTTTACACACTTATGGATCTATTTTTCCTGCTTTCTAATTATGTAGTACATCTAAATAATTAGATGTTAAAATATGTATTATCTAGGGGCAGGATGTTTGTCGTGGACATCCATTCTATGCAGGAATACCAGGACATGACACCGTTTATTCAGGAAAACTTTAACAAAGCCCTAAATATATCATGTCAAATCATCCTTCTCTTATTTCAAAACTCTCCTGGTACTTCTTTACATCATCATCATCATCACTCTATAATTATCATGATCACTAATAATTAATGAATGCTTTCTACCTTCCAGGAACTAAACATTGCCTAGACATTGTTTAGACATTTAATTCTCTGAATAACCTTCCAAGATTAGTATTTAAATCTTCATTTTTTTAATGAGGATAATAAAATGTAATCAATCTCTCTGGATATATCTATATAAATATTCTCTTCAATAGGCTACTCTAAAATTACAATTTTTTTTCCTCTGTCTTACTGGAAATCTATCATACCTTAAGCCTGTTTATTTTAACTGGATATTTTCCAAATATATAAAAGCAATAGTAAGAATATACTAAGTAAGAATCTCACAAGCAACCCTTATAATCCCTCTGAAGAGGAAATCAAATTCAGAGAAGTAGAGGAACATCAGTTATGAAGGGCTGTGGATTTCAAGATGAATAAGTAAATGAGTGGATAAATGAGAACTTTGTTGTCAAAATATGGGAATTTTGATTCAATAAAAACATTTTTATGGTTTACAAAAGAACAGTTCTACTTATTTTTCATATTAAAGCTGAGTATTGGTCTAGAGCTAGTTTTCGCCTTGTTGCTGTTGTTCAGGCACTAAGTCATGTCTAACTCTTTGCAGCCCTATGAACTGCATCATGCCAGGCTGGCTCATGTCCGTCACTATCTCCTGGAGTTTGCTCATACTCATGTCCATTGAGTTGGTGATGTTATCCAACAATTTCAACACTGAAATTATATCTTGACATATTATGATTAGTTAAATTAACAATTTTAGTATTGTTATGTTGCATTATTTCTTTACTATGATATTTTTTAATATCAGCAGCATCCATTTTTTAAAATCTGCTGTAAATCAAGTCTTGTGCCAGGGGTTCTACATGCCTTATCTCTAAGCTTTCACGTATTACAGAATCAAATTATTCTCATTTTAGACATGAGAAATTTGTAGTTCAGTTCCAGTGACTTTTTCAATGCCATGTGACTGATAAATTGAAAAGCTGAGATTTGATTTCCAATCTATCTGACTCAAAATTCCTTGGTTTTTTTTTTTCAGTCTTCAGCTTTATTTATGAAAGAATGTATAAAAGGTATCAACATAATTGTTAGTTTTTTATATGTAAATCTTCCTTAACCCAAATTTCAAATTCAAATTAATTCAAAATTCATAAAGTTCAAGTGACCAAAATAGTTTGCTGAGTAGTATATATTGGTAATTGAGACTTATCAGGACAACTGTAATTATTATAGCTTTTTGGATTTCTGAGGGGAAAAAACAGATGAACTAGAATTGCTATTAATTCAGTGTCAAGTATCTTTATAGTAGAGCTATTAAAAATTGGAAATCCAAAATCCGTAAGTGATACGCATAACTGTTACTTTGACTATTAATAAATATTCATGTCCTCAATATTAAATACATGGGAAAGTACTGATTTATCATCTATAAAATATGATATACTAAAAACATAAAGTTTTCTATGAGTACTTTTTTCAACAGTTTGACAGTTTTTTATTATAGTCATGTTTTAATAGTACATTTGCTGTTTACAATAGTAGCTGCTCTGAATTTTTATGGGCCTAATTGTATGTATTGATTGTCAGAACATTATATACAAAGTGAATCAAAAAACAGAATCTATAATTCACAAAATAGGATCTCTAGAGTTTTTCCACTGAAACATCAAACTAATAGCAATGTCTTGGTATAAGATGAACTAAAAATTAGTCTAGGATAATGGAATGAATACAGCAATGTTAGATCTTTAAAGCATTTGGCAATAAATTGTGAGATTATAATGAAAGAGAATTAAAGAGCTTGTTCCCAAAGTAAACAGCTCTTATTTTAAGAAAATAGGTAACTGGATAATCATTGGTTGGGTGCATTCTCCAAAAGGTTATCTAAACCCTCTTTAGAGCATTGTTCTCCTCATCTGTAACCCAGCTGGAGAAAGATATCATTGCTATAGATAGTCACAGATAACATAGGTGTTCAAATAGAGCAGCAAATACATCAAGCACTTTGGAAAGTTCAAAGTTGACTGTAAAAGACCAGGTTCTGAATCTCAAGAACTGACACCAAAATTCAAACTAACATGCTTGAAATATAGAAAACTCAAGTTTATTTGTCTATAACATCTATCACCTCATGTATCTGTTACCTGTGTCTAGTATAATGCTGCTGCTAAATCGCTTCAGTCGTGTCTGACTCTGTGTGACCCCATAGACGGCAGCCCACCAGGCTCCCCCGTCCCTGTGATTCTCCAGGCTAAAACACCGGAGTGGGTTACCATTTCCTTCTCCAGTGCATGACAGTGGAAAGTGAAAAGTGAAAGTGAAGTCGCTCAGTCGTGTCCAACTCTTAGTGACCCCATGGACCGCAGCCTACCAGGCTCCTCCATCCATGGGATTTTGCAGGCAAGGTACTTGAGTGGGTTGCCATTGCCTTCTCCCAGTATAATGCTAATGCCTTATAAATAAGTCCCAGAAGCAGTCCGGTTTATCAAACTAAATTAAAGTTACTGGAGTTAATGGAATTCTTTCTGAACCAGTCACTAACACATTGCTTTCCTTTCTTTGTTTGTTTGGAACAGGAAGTGTCATTTCTGGTCATTCCTTCAATCCTTCTACTTAATATCTGAAATTCTTCCTTTTGATGTTAAAATTTTAATTGCCAAAATTGCTAAAAATGTTCTCTTGACATACCAGCTCTGATTTTAAGACGTAACTAAAAGTAGGGCTACCTCGAATTTAGTACATGCTAGACAATACCTGTGACATGCTTTATATTGTTCAGTCACTAAGTCATGTCCATCTCTTTGTGACTCCATGGACTGTAGCATGGTAGGTTTCCCTGTCCTTCAGTTTCCCAGAGTTTGGTCAAATTCATGTCCATTGAGTTGGTGATGCTATCCAACCATCTCATCGTCTGCTGCCCCTTCCTCCTCTGGCCTTCAATCTTTCCCAGCATCCGGGTTTTTTCCAACAAATGCCTCACTTAATCCTCAGAGTAAATGTGAGGTAGATAGGACTGCTGCTGCTGCTGCTGCTAAGTCGCTTCAATCATGTCCGACTCTGTGTGACCCCATAGATGGCAGCCCATCAGGCTCTCCGTCCCTGGGATTCTCCAGGCCAGGAATACTGGAGTGGGTAGCCATTTCCTTCTCCAATGCATGAAAGTGAAAAGTGAAGTCGCTCAGTCGTGCCTGACTCTTAGCGACACCATGGACTGCAGCCCACCAGGCTCCCCGTCCATGGGATTTTCCAGGCAAGAGTACTGGAGTGTGTTGCCATTGCCTTCTCCAGATAGGACTATTATTCCTGTTTTATGAATGAAAAAAACTGAGACTCAGGAAGGTTAAATAGGGCCACATAGATCACAAGTAGTTGACCTGGGATGCAAAATTAGGTCCACTTGACTTAAAATCAAATAGTTTAAAACCAGCAGTTTCCAACTTTTGTGGCACCGGGGACCAATTTCATTGAATGCAATTTTTCCAGAGACTGGGGTGGGGGGTTTGGTGTGGGTGGAGGGAGGGAGAATGGTTTGGGCTCAGATGGTAAAGCATCTGCCTACAACACAGAAGACCGGAATTCGATCCCTGGGTGGGGAAGATCCTCTGGAGAAGGAAATAGCAACCCACTCCAGTACTCATGCCTGGAAAATCTCATGGACGAAGGAGTGTGTTAGGCTACAGTCCGTGAGTTGCAAAGGGTTGGACACAACTGAGCGACTTCACTTTCTTTCACCTTTCAAAAGCATTCAGTTCAGTTCAGTTCAGTTGCTCAGTCGTGTCCAACTCTTTGCGACCCCATGAATCGCAGCACGCCAGGCCTCCCTGTCCATCACCATCTCCCGGAGTTCACTCAGACTCACGTCCATCGAGTCCATGATGCCATCCAGCCATCTCATCCTCGGTCACCCCTTTCTCCTTGACAATATACAGTCTTGACGGACTCCTTTTCCTATTTGGAACCAGTCTGTTGTTCCATGTCCAGTTCTAACTGTTGCTTCCTGACCTGCATACAGATTTCTCAAGAGGCAGGTTAGGTGGTCTGGTATTCCCATGTCTTTCAGAATTTTCCACGGTTTATTATGAACCACACAGTCAAAGGCTTTGGCATAGTCAATAAAGGAGAAATAGATGTTTTTCTGGAATTCTCTTGCTTTTTCCATGATCCAGCGGATGTTGGCAATTTGATCTCTGGTTCCTCTGCCTTTTCTAAAACCATCTTGAACATCAGGGAGTTCACGGTTCATGTATTGTTGAAGCCTGGCTTGGAGAATTTTGAGCATTACTTTACTAGCGTGTGAGATGAGTGCAATTGTGCGTTAGTTGGAGCATTCTTTTGCATTGCCTTTCTTTGGGATTGTAATGAAAACTGACCTTTTCCAGTCCTGTGGCCACTGCTGTGTTTTCCAAATTTGCTGGCATATTGAATTTAGCACTTTCACAGCATCATTTTTCAGGATTTGAAATAGCTCAAAAGCATTACATTTATTTTAATCTTTATTTCTATTATTATTCCACCTCCTATCATCATCATTAGATCCTGGAGGTTGGATATGGCTGCTTTAAACTCTTGTTTTTTTTCCATTATGTCCTATTGCCTCAACTAAACTATGAAGAAACAATCTCCTTTCTAGTTTCTTAGGTTGACATCCTCATTCAGATCCTATCCTTTAACATTGATTTTACAGGCAATACTGATTAGAAGGAACTCATGCCTGTCCCAAGCACTGCTTTCTGTCATAAGGCAAGTGAAACATTTAATTCAAGAATTACACTGAGTCCCACACAATATCTGTGATGCCCGGACTGAAGCTAGAAGCCTGTGATTAGGGGAACATTGTTAGATAGAAACTTAGGGGAAAAAAGAAAAAAAATGAAAAATTTCACTTTAAAGTTGCAAAAGTTTCTTATCTGACAAGAGATGGAGAATTCTGGACAGATGTCTTCTGAGAAAACCACACTAAAATGGTCCTTTTAGATAAACAAATAAAAACCAAAGACCTCCTACCCAAATGGAAACTAGAACTCCTTCAGATACAAGAATATACATATTCTCTATATTTGAGACCAAGGAAACTTTAAAAGAAATTTCTTATCTAGGAGGCATGACAGTGTTGAGATGTCATATTATTGAATAAGATTTAAGAGAGTAAGGGCCAGAAGCCAATGGATTTGTCATCAAAAGAACATTTGTGGGACTTTAAACAGAAGTAGAACTTCTAGAAGAGGGCATGGCAATCCAATCCAGTATTCTTGGTTGGAGAATCTTATGGACAGGGGAGCCTGGTGGGCCACAGTCCATAGGGTTGCAGAGCTGGACATGACTGAAGGCACTGAGCCTGCACACACACAGAATTTCTTTGAAGTGCAAGATTTGAACTGAGGAAATGTTTCAGTCTTCCATTCTCTGCTTCAGTTGATGTTGATAGACTATTTCACATGGCATCTTCCTTTTTTTTTTTAGCTATTCATTTTAAGTTTTCATGGTAAAAATTCTATAACGGACAAATGATGAATATGCTTTCTTCTTAGCCTTAGTTTGCATATTTTTCTTATAGTATCAGGGTCCTGTAATCACAATTATTTTAAAATGATATGAAGTCATGAAAACTGGGGTTTTGAGCATCTTTGGGAAGGATGAACTTGAA
Source organism: Cephalophus harveyi (assembly GCA_006410635.1). NCBI lineage: Eukaryota > Metazoa > Chordata > Mammalia > Artiodactyla > Bovidae > Cephalophus > Cephalophus harveyi. Next base: position 390,754 of record SJYT01051244.1, on the reverse strand, counting down.
AAAGAGCAGTGAGTAGGGAAATGATTTCAAATTTCCCAAAACTTCAAATCTACATCATAACTTTACTATAATCAGAAATTTAATATTTTACTTTTAATTTTTAAATTTCATTTATTTATTTTTGGTCATACCATGGAGCATGCAGGATCTTAGTTCCCCAAATAGGGATTGAACCTGTGCCCCCTGCACTGGGAGCAGGGGGTCTTAACCACTGGACCATCAGAGAATTCTCAAATGTATTTTAAAAATAGACTCTAATATATCCATCAAGGTAAAAGAAATTTATTAAAATGATCATTTTACAAAAGAGCTTAAAAAGATTAATTAGAAGATTAAAGAGAAATCAAGATATTTACATGTTTTATGTGAAAGAAGAGAGTGAAAAAATTGGCTTAAAACTCAACATTAAAAAAAAACTAAGATCATGGCATCCAGTTCCATCACTTCATGGCAAATAGAAGGGGGAATAGTGGAAGTAGTGACATATTTTATATTCTTGGGCACCAAATCATTGCAAAGAGTGGCTGCAGCCATAAAATTAAAACACACTTGCTTCTGGGAAGGAAAGCTATGACAAATCTAGTTCAGTTCAGTTCAGTTGCTCAGTCATGTTCGACTCTTTGTGACACCATGAACCGCAGCATGCCAGGCCTCCCTATCCATCACCAACTGCCAGAGTCTACCCAAACCCAAGTCCATTGAATTGGTGATGCCATCCAACCATCTCATCCTCTCTCATCCCCTTCTCCTCCTGCCCTCAATCTTTCCCAGCATCAGGGTCTATTCAAATGAGTCAGTTGTTTGCATCAGGTGGCCAAAGTATTGGAGTTTCAGCTTCAACAGCAGTCCTTCCAATGAACACCCAGGAGTGATCTCCTTTAGGATGGACTGGTTGGATCTCCTTGCAGTCCAAGGGACTCTCAAGAGTCTTCTCTAACACCACAGTTCAAAAGCATCAATTTTTCTGTGCTCAGCTTTCTTTGTAGTCCAACTCTCACATCCATATATGACTACTGGAAAAACCATAGCCTTGACTAGACGGACTTTGTGGAAAAAGTAATGTCTCTGTTTTTTAATATGCTGTCTAGGTTGTTCATAACTTTCCTTCCAAGGAGTAAGCATCTTTTAGTTTCATGACTGAAATCACCATCTGCAGTGATTTTGGAGCCCCCCAAAATAAAGTCAGCTACTGTTTCCACTGTTTCCCCATCTGGGTTGGGGAAATTGAAATCATTTCCCCACTCACTGGGACCAAAGTCTCTCAGATATATTCCTTCCTTTTGATCACCATAGCTGTTGCATCAATTTGATAATACTAAGTATCTTCTATGTGCAATACCAAAATACAAAAAGAGTTATTAAGTAATCTTCTCTAGTTGCTTAGTCCATGTCAGAGTAGAGATGAAAACAAATCATTGCAATATAGAATTACAGGTATTGTGAGAGAGATGCTGAAGGAAAAAACTAACAATGCCTGGAGAGGTGATCAGGTAAGCATTACAAAGAATTGGTTACTTGAAACTAGTGTTGAAGTACTGTGTATCAGTCCATCTGGGTTGACAAGTTTGTTGTTTAGTGGCTAAGTTGTGCCCAACCCTTTTGTGATTCCATTGACTGTAGCCAGCCAGGCTCCTCTGTCAATGGGATTTCCCAGGCAAGAATACTGGAGTGACTTGCCATTTTCTTCCCGAGGGATCTTCCCAACCCAGTAATCCAACCCACTTCTCCTGCTATGGCAGGCAGATTCTTTACCACTAAGCCACCAGGGAAGCCCAGTAGGCAACTTAGGGGGAGATTATTTCAATCACAGGAAAAAGCATAAAACAATGTAGAGGTAGAAAATGATATGACATATTTAGAAAGCTGCATGTCATTGGGTATGACTGCAGCATATGCAGTGAGTTGGGGAGCTGTGGAAGATGCAGTTGGTTAAATGGATCTACAGGAACCATATTTTTTCATATAGTGAAAAGGAAACCATGAACACATTTTTTGAGTATGTTCAGTTCAGTTCAGTTGCTCAGTCATGTCTGACTCTTTGTAACCCCATGAACCACAGCACGCCAGTACTCCCTATCCATCACCAACTGCCAGAGTCTACCCAAACCCATGTCCATTGAGTTGGTGATGCCATCCAACCATCTCATCCTCTGCCGTCCCCTTATCCTTCTGCCCTCAATCTTTCCCAGCATTAGGGTCTTTTCAAATGAGTCAGTTGTTTGCATCAGGTGGCCAAAGTATTGGAGTTTCAGCTTCAACAGCAGTCCTTCCAATGAACACCCAGGAGTGATCTCTTTTAGGATGGACTGGTTGGATCTCCTTGCAGTCCAAGGGACTCTCAAGAGTCTTCTCTAACACGGCAGTTCAAAAGCATTAATTCTTCTGTGCTCAGTTTTCTTTGTAGTCCAACTCTCACATCCATACATGACTACTGGAAAAACCATAGCCTTGATTAGACGGACCTTTGTGGACAAAGTAATATCTCCGCTTTTTAATATGCTATCTAGGTTGGTCATAACTTTCCTTCCAAGGAGTAAGCATCTTTTAATTTCATGGCTGAAATCACCATCTGCAGTGATTTTGGAGCCCCAAAAAATAAAGTCAGCTACTGTTTCCACTGTTTCCCCATCTATTTGCCATGAAGTGATGGGAATGAATGCCACAATCTTCGTTTTCTGAATGTTGAGCTTTAAGCCAATTTTTTCACTCTCCTCTTTCAGTTTCATCAACAGACTCTTTAGTTCTTCACTTTCTGCCATAAGGGCAGTGTCATCTGCATATCTGAGGTTATTGATATTTCTCCTGGCAATCTTGATTCCAGCTTCTGCTTTCTCCAGCCCAGCGTTTCTCATGATGTACTCTGCATATAAGTTAAATAAGCAGGGTGACAATATACAGCCTTGGCATACTCCTTTTCCTATTTGGAACCTGTCTTTTGTTCCATGTCCAGTTCTAACTGTTGCTTCCTGACCTCCATACAGGTTTCTCAAGAGACAGGTCAAGGCTATAAATTGTTAAAAGAATAATTTGAATTATCAAGGAAATGGTACTAGAGAAAGATGAGTCTAGACGCAGTAAGACTAGTTAAAAGGTTATACTCAGGTCCATGTGGAAAATGTGGGCTCCCTCAAAGTGGCAATTGGGGGACACACTGAGGAAATATTCAAGAAATATTCAGAAAACAGAAGTGACAAGATTGGTTACATTATATATCGGTGGCAAGTAAGAGAAAGGAATTGAGAAAGGTTTCCTAGGTTTCTGACTTGACTTATCTTATGAATATATTGTCTTCTGACTTGGATAGAGAATGCAGGGGGAGGGACAGTTCTACCTAAGGGAGAACAGTGTGTGAAGTTTGGAGCATCTCTTGGAATGTAGGTTCTCTAAATCAGCATCTCTTAAACTTGAAAATGATTCCATGAATCATTTGAGGATATTGTTAAAAGTCAGATCCTGATTTAGAAGCTCTGTGGTAGGGTCTAAGATTGTGCATTTCTAACAAGCTCCTACATGATATCAAAATCACTGGTTCTCAAAGCACACTTTGAATCACAAGATTACAGTGTGCTGATATTTTTCATCTAAAGTGCAAACAAGATTCCTACTAATGACAAGATGAGGTTTGTGAAAAGAAGGAAGGGAGGGAGGGAAGGAGGAAGAAAGAAAATAAGAGAAGGAGGAGGAGGAGGGACATAGGTAGAGCTAAGAGAATGATGGTACTGCAAGAAAAATGAGAAGAAATGTGCCCTAAGAAGAAAAGAAGCATGGATAAGTAGCAGTTTGTTAGCAATATAACCTTAGTTGCTTTTAAGTCACATCTGTGTCAAAGGATATCTATCCCTCCCCATCTAGAAAATATTATAAAGTGATTTTTTAAAATTGTTAGAATTTGCCAAAGTTTAGTATCAAAGAGCCAATGTAAACAAGAGAGACATAAAGGCTGTTCTTTTGAACCCAAAGCTTTTATTTTATTTAACCAGTGTAACGAATGTTACAGAAGGATACAGTTGGTACATTTGTAGCAAGATGGTCAATACTTCTTAAGGAGTAATACTGAAACCCAAAATGAAAAAAAATTTTTTTCTGGCAAAAATAAAGAGGAATACAAGAGACCCAGATCCATCTCCCATTCTATGGGATTTTAGTTTTTAAGATTGTTTTGCTTGGTTTTCAACATTAGACTGAATTCTTACAGGCTTAGTAGTTTTTAGTGTGGTCCTGCCAGAAAGGTGGTAACCTCCATGACCTCTCCAAGTCCTTTCCAACTCTCAAATTCTATGGCTGTTTCTCCTTTTATCTGTGAAGGCTTAACTTGTCTTTTCCTATTGCATTCAACTCAACAAATACCAAGCATACTTCGTTTTTGTAAATTTACAGTTACTCATTTTCATCCAACTATTTATTTTTTCCATCAAATTGCTTCAAAATGTTTTCAAGTGTAACTAAGAGAGAAAATAACCAAATGCCCATAAATATATTCCATCTTAAGAAGCAACCTCTGGTCTATATACTCTCTTTCTCATCATCTAAACATAGTCATAGACAAGGAAATTACTAGGTTAATAGTAGAAAATAATCATTAACCAGGAAAAAAAACAAAGGCAAGTTACTTTTAGCATTATTTTACCTAGGTAGTTTAGTTCTATCAAATATATGTTCTGGTGCCAAATTATGCCAAAAATTTAATTTTTACTGCTTTTATATAACATGTATATGAGTACGAAAAAATCACTACGATTACTGAGACATTCTATGAAAGCCATAAATAATTATTTTCATTTTTCATTCAGACATCCCAAGTGTTTTAATATTTCACAATAATTAACTCATTGATCCTTACCTACTCTGATGGTACAGGTAAATAATCTGATTAACCTTGCATTGCTGCTTTTTTTTTTTAAGATAATTGTAAAATGGCTTGCAGTGCTGTTGTGTCTGGGGGGACAGGGATAATAGTTAATTCTTGATTCTTACAGTCTTCACTGAGACTATTTTACCACCAAGTCTCAGTGAATGAATTTCTGAAAAATTGACTGATATTTCTGTTTCTAGTTGTTGCAATTTTTTCTTTGTTTTTCAAAGTTTATTTTTTAGCAGACCACATCTTGCTTGCCTTCTTACCCTGTCAGCAGTATCTCTTTCATAACTTGTTCATTGGTCTTCTTTCTGGCTCACCTCATTACCAAGTTTTTCTGCTTGAACATTCTTTTGGTTGAATGCTTTCTCTTAGTATTATTATACATTGAATTCTTCCTTCAAAGGAGAGTATCTTATTGTGTAATATAAAATTTTATTCCATTTTGGCTAATTTTACTTTATTATTTTTTTTTTAATTTTTACTTTATTTTACTTTACAATACCGTATTGGTTTTGCCATACATTGACATGAATCCACCATGAGTGTATATGAGATCCCAATCCTGAATCCCCCTCCCACATCCCACCCCATTTCCTCTCTCTGGATCATCCCCGTGTACCAGCCCCGAGCATCCTGTATCCTGTATCGAACATAGGCTGGTGCTTCATTCTTACATGATAGTATATATGTTTCAATGCCATTCTCCCAAATCATCCCACCCTCTCCCTCTCCCACAGAGTCCAAAAGTCCGTTCTATACATCTGTGTCTCTTTTGCTGTCTCGCATACAGGGTCATCATTGCCATCTTT
>SJYT01051244.1:335904-384689 GCA_006410635.1 Cephalophus harveyi | reverse complement strand
TACCATTTCACACCAGTCAGAATGGCTGCGATCCAAAAGTCTACAAGCAATAAATGCTGGAGAGGGTGTGGAGAAAAGGGAACCCTCTTACACTGCTGGTGGGAATGCAAACTAGTACAGCCACTATGGAGAACAGTGTGGAGATTCCTTAAAAAACTGCAAATAGAACTGCCTTATGACCCAGCAATCCCACTGCTGGGCATACACACTGAGGAAACCAGAATTGAAAGAGACACATGTACCCCAATGTTCATTGCAGCACTGTTTATAATAGCCAGGACATGGAAACAACCTAGATGTCCATCAGCAGATGAATGGATAAGAAAGCTGTGGTACTGACTCTTTCCAGTAAGGGTTGCATTTGAACTCAGAAGCCACAGCATGTGGGAGTCAACATTAACCTTAGAGGGAGTGGTCCAACCCACTATGGGAAAACTAAGGCCAGAGGAAGACAGCGACTAATCCAAAATGCAGGCCAAGCTGTAAATAGCTAAGTATCTCCGTAGCAGAGGCTGCTGTTAAGTTCTGTACTCTTGGACTAACATGTTTTCTTTTTGATTGTTCTAAAATAATCTCTGTGGTCTAAGAGTAGTAATCAGAGAGTTCATATCAAGTTTCTCTCAAACTCTAAAATAATTTCCAAACAGAATAATTATTCATCATTTATGAAGAGGTTATAATTAGCATAGTGGCACATCTTGAAGAATGAAACAATTTAGACTGCTGAATATTTGTGATACTTAAATATAAGAAGCATTGGAAACACTAGAAGCAATGAAAATTATTAGTGTTCATGGGTGCTTCTTGATGACAATAGCCAACTCAAACTTCTCATGTAGGACTGGTCAATTGCATATTACCTTTCCTTCCCTCAGGGCTTCCCTGCTAGCTCAGCTGGTAAAGAATCTGCCTGCAGTGCAGGAGACCTGGGTTCGATTCCTGGGCCGAGAAGATCTGCTGGATAAGGGACAGGCTACCCACTCCAGTATTCTTGGGCTTTCCTTGTGGCTCAGCTAGTAAAGAATCTGCCTGGAATGTGGGAGACCTGAGTTCAATTCCTGGGTTGGGAAGATCCCCTGGTGAAGGGAAAGGCTACCCACTACAGTACTCTGGCCTGGAGAATTTCAGTCCATGGGTTTGCAAAGAATTGGACAGGACTGAGCGATTTTTGTTTTCACTTTTCCTTCTCTCTATTACAAAGTGATTGTTTTTTCCCTCTTTCTTCAAATTTCACTCAGAGAATGACTTTGCTCATCTGTAAAATGTAGATTATCATGTTAACTTCATTGGATCCAGGAAAATTTATAGAATGTATATGAAGTACCTAATGTGAAGCCAGTACTTAGTTACTATGAGTCCCCATCTTTTCTTTGTCACCCTCTTTGAGATAACAGATGCATAGAAATTATGCCCAAATTAGAACATGTCAAATCTTCCTAATACTTTCTGGCTGAGCTCACAGAGAGCCTTAGAATGACTTTTAACACTCACTCCAAGCTGCTACTATCAATCAGATAGAGTTCACATATGAGGTAAGACTTGTTTGTCATCCTGTCTTGGATAAATGAGAGATGGTTTTTTCCCCCCATTTCTAAATGTGGTTCTGCTACATCTATCTGCTTAGTTCCCGCACCATATCAGTCTAGCATTCTGCCTTCTGACTTTGTTTTAGAACAGGGCCTACCCACATTCTACCTTGATTTCTGTTTCTTTTCCTGAATTCTAAAATGGTTCTGAGAAACCAAAGGTGTGGCTTACTATGGCTTGGATATACAAAGTTATTCTATCCTGAGTTGATTGTAATACTTTGTTACTTTGGTTATTCCTCCATTTTAGCAAAAGAAATATGTGTTTCCCATTTGTTTTAGGGAAAAAAACCATATATATATATATATATATATATTTATATACAGAACTCTGCAAGGGTACTAGACGCCGAATTGCTAGAGGCCAGAAGCCGTAGTTGCAGCCATTTTACGTTCAACCTCAGGATGTTTCCCTTGGCCAAAAATGCAATAAGTCATCTGAGAGTTGAAAGCATTCAGCAAGCAGTGGCAAGGCAGATCCACCAGAAGCGGGCACCTGATTTCCATGACAAATATGGTAATGCCGTATTAGCTAGTGGAGCCAGTTTCTGTGTTGCTGTATGGGTATATACGGCAACACAAATTGGAATAGAGTGGAACTCATCGCCTGTTGGCAGAGTCATCCCAAAGGAAAGGAGAAAACAGTAATCATCCCAGCTGGTTTAATACTGAATTGTTTCAAAATCAACTCAATTAATTCTAAGTAAAAGTACTATGTACCCATTAAAATATGGCATGTTTGAAGATATAAAGTATACTTGAAACCTTAAAATATATATATATATCTATACACACACACACACATACACACACACACACACACACATATATATATACACACATACTTATATGGAATATTTTAGTCTAAAACTTATTCTTTTGAAAGTTTCAAGACCACACTAAAAAAAGGAAAAAAATCTTAGAATCTGAATGTTATATTAGGTAGACAAGTCTCTAAAGATCAGAGAAATCCTAGTTTGAACATATTCTGTTTCTAGGTTTTCAAAAATCTTGGAGTAATTTCTAGTCCTTAACTGTGTAATCATTAAAAGCAGAATAAAGCTCTCTCCTTGTTATGAAGATTTAGAATAATTCATGAACAGTGCTCACTGAACAGAGGCTGTCAGTGAAATAGGGATTCAGTTAAAGAAATTATTAATTTATCCAAGTGTACTTTCAATGTAAAAAACAACAAAAAAAGTAATTCTGTAAATTTCCCACTGGGAAAATAGCATCTCATTTCCTTCTTTTGAAAGAATGCATGACCTTTCACAAAAATCTCAACTTAAGCAAAAAATTGCTTAATGAGCTAGTTTGCCAGACTTAGTGAGAGATGTAATAAAAGTTCTTTTACATTTAGATCACCTTTCTTTTTAATAAAATAATTATCTTCAAATATTCTACAGAAATCTAAAATAATTTTTTGAAAAATAAGCTTAATCCAAGGAAACTATAATGGAATTGATTATAAAAAACTTAAACTCAGTTAGCATTAGAGTTATACTTTAAATATAAATGTACTAAACTGTTAATGTATCTTGATGGTTATGGGTATAGAATTAGAGATAGAAGTAGAGATTCTTCTTTATGTATTTCTGTATTGAATTGTTGCAACAAGCATTACTATTATTTTTGACAGTGAATTTGTAAAAGAGAATTGAAAGTGAAAATGAAGTCGTTCAGTTGTGTCTGGACTTTTTGCAACCCCATTGACTGTAGGCTGCCAGGCTTCTCTGTGCATGGGATTTTCCAGGCAAGAATACTGGAGTGGGTTGCCATTTCCTTCTCCAGGGCATCGTGCCAACCCAGGGATTGAACCCAGCTCTCCCACATTGCAGGCAAACTCTTTACCATCTGAGCCACCATTTTTACTAAATTACTTTTTAGTTTTGACCCTTAGTAAAATTGTGATGCAGTTATGCTTGTGGTCCCTATTATCTGCCTCCTTATTCTGTAAGATTTTATTCCATTTCCTATTTCCTTATTGTAGTGCTCATGCTATCTTTCTATCAAAATTTCCTGCCAAGAAGACTATGAGAAATTGATACTCTCTTAAATATATATTATTTCTAAGAGCATACATTTTTTCCCTTGAATATATATTTGTTATTCAACAAAGATCAAAGTCATAAGTTCAGACATAAAGATCACCTTGCTTGAATTTCTAATTTTCATCAGCAAGAGGAGGGTTTTTTAAATGATGGAGACTTCCTGGCTCCATAAAGTCATATCATTAGATGTTGGAAGTAGTCTATTCTGCCTTGTGCATAAACATGGACCTGGTTACTGGACCGTGGCATTATTGACTGCTTAATGCTGATGGTTCTACACCAGTATGTGTAAACCGCATAAAGATCTACCATGTTCTGTGATTGTTATTTGCTTGTCTTTCAATAAAATGAGATGCCACTTCAGAGTTCTGAGCAAATTAGTGACAAGATATACCTTCATTGTAAAATGATTGCTCCAGCTGTTGGGTTGAAACTAGGATATAAGAAAGTGAGGACTGGAAACAGAAAGCTCACTTAGGAAGCTATTGCAATAATGTAATTGAGAAATACTGGTAGCGTGGGTGGGAAAGAACAGTGGTGGTAGCGTGAATAGTTCAAATTTAACATCTATTTGAAGGTAGAGAGAACAGGATTCCCTGTAGATTGGATCTAAGACACATGAGTCAACAATGATTCCATGGTTTTGGCCCAGACAATTAGAAGGATGAAGTTGCCTTCATCTCTGATGGTTCAGTTCAGTTCAGTTAAAAAAAAAAAAGAAAGAATCTTCTCCAACACCACAGTTCAAAAGCATCAAGTCTTCAGTGCTCAGCTTTCTTCAAAGTCTAACTCTCACATCCATACATGACTGGAAAAACCATAGCCTTGACTAGATGGACCTTTGTTGGCAAAGTAATGTCTCTGCTTTCTAATATGCTATCTAGGTTGGTCATAACTTTTCTTCCAAGGAGTAAGCGTCTTTTAATTTCATGGCTGCAGTCACCATCTGCAGTGATTTTGGAGCCCCCAAAATAAGTCTGACACTGCTTCCACTGTTCTCCATCTATTTCCCATGAAGTGATGGGACCAGATGCCATGATCTTCATTTTCTGAATGTTAATTGGTATTAATTACCAAATTTTAGTAAACAGTTGAAAAGTTTTATCTAGAAGAGGCTGAGAGAGGTACTGGACCTACTCTTGATTTTTTTCTTTTTCCTCCTCTTTCATTTCCTGGTTCTGAGCAGTCCTCAAGCTTCCTTCAGTTTGTATATGATTTAGTTCAAATGAATAGCCTTCTCATATCATGATCATTAGACTGACTGAAGAGAATTTTTATTACTCTTTTTTAATTGCTGAAAAGTTCAAAATTTAAGTTCAGAATCCTCATAAACTGTATTAATAAAGCCACTATGATTTATGTTCTGATTAGTATTCATGCATGCCAATAGTTCAGAATTGAAAGAGATACAGTTTTATAATATCTACAGTGCCCACAAATGTCTGCTGCAGAGCTCTGGAAATTCTAGAAGCCTGCCTCTTATCAGTGCAGTGCATCAGTGTTGTTGTATTAAATACTTTCCTGGCCCCAGTTGCATCAGCAGGTTTTTTTCTTTCCTTTTTTATTGAAGTATCTCCTGCCCACTTATGCACGGATGACATCAGACCAATCGAGCCACTGTGAGAAACCTGCCAATTACACACTGTCGTTTACTTATATTACCCACACCAAGAATAGTACCTATTTCATATCGGTTTAAGGAGAAACAGTGGAGGAGATGTTTGTTCATATCTCTTTTAAAAATGCTTCCTATCTGGCCAGGATTACAGGACAAAGTTTTTAAAAGAACATTATACTTTCTCCTTAATACCTCAATGGCATGAGAATATTCTGTGGTTATATTTTCTGAGCACAGTCAAAGAAATCAATGGAAACCAAGCTGTAAAATGTTTGGAACATCTGTTAAATAGAATCAAGGGACTAAAGAGAAGAGGGCTGAGGATGCTTTATACTAAAAACCTTTTAAAAAAGAATACGGATAGAATATTTTTCACAGACTAGGATAAAACTGATCCCTTTAATAGACTATTTATTTTAGTCTCTGCACCATCTTTCCTTCCTTTTCCTCTTTGGTTAATTAGAAAGTGAAAGTGAAGTCACTCAGTCGTGTCTGACTCTTTGCGACCCCGTGGACTGTAGCCCACCAGGCTCCTCCATCCAAGGGATTTTCTGGGCAAAAATACCGGAGTGGATTGCCATTTCCTTCTCCAGGGGATCTTCCCAACCCAGGAATCGAACTCAGGTCTCCCGCATTGCAGGCAGACACTTTAACATCTGAGCAAATATTTGGTTAATTAGTATTCCTGTTAATCAGAATGAAGTAAACAGCCTTTATTACATAAAGCAAAAGTATAAGATAAAAACATCTGTATTGTTTTAAAATATTAACTTCCCTCACATTGATGTACAGATTCAATGCAATCTCAATAAAAATCCTGGATGCATTTTTGTTATTTTTGTTGTTGAAATTGACAAGCTAATTCTCTTGTTTATGGGGAAAGCAGAGCATCTAGACTCGAACAAAGAACAAAGTTGAGTAACTTATATTACTTGATTTTCAAATGGACCATAAAGCTACAGTTAATAAGACAGTGTGGCTGAAGTGAGGTTAGGCAAATGGACTAATGAAACAAAACAGAGTCCAGTAATAGATTCAACTGATTTTTGATGAATGTTCCAAAGCAATCCAGTGAAGAAAGGAAAAGTGAAAATGTTAGTCCTTTAGTCATGTCCAACTTTTTGCAAGCCCAAGGACTGTAGCCTGCCAGGCTCCTCTGTCCATAGACTTCTCCAGGCATGGAGTGGGTTGCCATTCCCTTCTCCATGGGATTATCTGGACCCAGGGATCGAACTCAGCTCTCCTGCATTGCATGCAGATTCTTTACCATCTGAGCCACCAAGTGCTAGAATAATTAGATATCCAACTCTCAGCCTTCTTCACAGTCCAACTCTCACATCCATACATGACCACAGGAAAAACCATAGCCTTGACTAGACGGACCTTAGTCGGCAAAGTAATGTCTCCGCTTTTGAATATACTATCTAGGTTGGTCATAACCTTTCTTGCAAGGAGTAAGCATCTTTTAATTTCATGGCTGCAGTCACCATCTGCAGTGACTTTGGAGCCCCCAAAAATAAAATCTGACACTGTTTCGACTGTTCCCCCATCTATTTCCCATGAAGTGATGGAACTGGATGCCATGATCTTCGTTTTCTGAATGTTGAGCTTTAAGCCAACTTTTTCACTCTCCACTTTCACTTTCATCAAGAGGCCTTTTAGTTCCTCTTCACTATCTGCCATAAGGGTGGTGTCATCTGCATATCTGAGGTTATTGGGAGTTGAAATGTGAAGGCTGAGTGCCAAAGAATTGATGCTTTTGAACTGTGGTGTTGGAGAAGACTCTTGAGAGTTCCTTGGACTGCAAGGAGATCCAACCAGTCCATTCTGAAGGAGATCATCCCTGGGATTTCTTTGGAAGGAATGATGCTAAAGCTGAAATTCCAGTACTTTGGCCACCTCATGCGAAGGGTTGACTCGTTGGAAAAGACTGTGATGCTGGGAGGGATTGGGGGCAGGAGGAGAAGGGGACGACTGAGGATGAGATGGCTGGATGGCATCACTGACTTGATGGACGTGAGTTTGAGTGAACTCTGGGAGATGGTGATGGACAGGGAGGCCTGGCATGCTGCGATTCATGGGGTTGCAAAGAGTTGGACACGACTGAGCGACTGAACTGAACTGAACTGAACTGAAGGAACTAAGTGAAGAGGAACTAAAAAGCCTCCTGATGAAAGTGAAAGAGGAGAGTGAAAAAGTTGGCTTAAAGCTCAACAATCAGAAAACGGAGATCATGGCATCTGGTCCCATCACTTCATGGGAAATAGATGGGGAAACAGTGGAAACAGTGTCAGACTTTATTTTTGGGGGCTCCAAAATCACTGCAGATGGTGACTGCAGCCATGAAATTAAAAGACGCTTACTCCTTGGAGGAAAAGTGATGACCAATCTAAATAGCATATTGGTAAACAGAGACATTACTTTGCCAACAAAGGTCCGTCTAGTCAAGGCTATGGTTTTTCCAGTAGTCATGTATGGATGTGAGAGTTGGACTGTGAAGAAAGCTGAGCACTGAAGAATTAATTCTTTATGGGAAATAGATGGGGAAACAATGGAAACAGTGTCAGACTTTATTTTTGGGGGCTCCAAAATCACTGCAGATGGTGACTGCAGCCATGAAATTAAAAGACGCTTACTCCTTGGAGGAAAAGTGATGACCAATCTAAATAGCATATTGGTAAACAGAGACATTACTTTGCCAACAAAGGTCCGTCTAGTCAAGGCTATGGTTTTTCCAGTAGTCATGTATGGGTGTGAGAGTTGGACTGTGAAGAAAGCTGAGCACTGAAGAATTAATTCTTTTGAACTGTGGTGTTGGAAAAGACTCTTGAGAGTCCCTTGGACTGCAAGGAGATCCAACCAGTCCATCCTAAAGATCAGCCCTGGGTGTTCTTTGGAAGGAATGATGTTAGAGCTGAAACTCCAATACTTTGGCCACCTCATGCGAAGAGTTGACTCGTTGGAAAAGACCCTGATGCTGGGAAGGATTGGGGGCAGGAGGAGAAGGGGACCTACAGAGGATGAGATGGTTGGATGGCATCACTGACTTGATGGACGTGAGTCTGAGTGAACTCTGGGAGTTGGTGATGGATAGGGAGGCCTGGTGTGCTCAGATTCATGGGGTCACAAAGAGTCGGTCACGACTGAGTGACTGAACTGAAGGAAAATAAAACAGAGAAACCAAACTCCTATCTCATAAGCAAAAGATATTAAAAAATAAATAGACTGGCAGAAAATATTCACAAAATACAAATATAACAAGTTCTTATATCAAGAATATATAAAGGATTCCTATGACTTAATAATAAAAGATAAATATCCCAATTAAAAATTGGATAAAAAACTTGGACAGTTCACAAAGGAAGATTTATTAATGGTGTACATAAATATGAAAAAAGTGATCAATGTAGTAATCAGACAAGTAAAGAGTAAAACCATAATGAGATACCACTAGATACCTTCTAAATTGGCTAAAATTAAAAAGACGAATTACAACTTTTACCCAGGCTGTGGAACAGAAGTTTATTACTGGTGAGAGGGCTAAATACTGCAACCTCCAAAGAAAAAAGGCTTTGCAGGTTAACAAAAATTATTTTATTACAAAGTTAAACCTATAACTGATTTATGATTCTTTTCAGTATTTATTCAAGAAGAATGAAAACAATTGTTCCCAAAAAGGTTTCTTCAGGTATATATGTGGAAGATTAATTATTATCAGCCTATTAATTAAAATAACTCAATGGCCATCACTAGGCTAATGGACAAATAAATAGTTGTGGTATACTAATGTAATGTAATACTACTCAACAGTTAAAAGGAACAAAGTACCAATATACCCAATAACATGGATGAATCTCAAAAACATGCTGTGTGAAAGGAGCCAGGCCCACAAAAAAGTACATATTGGATAACTACATTTTTATGAAACTTGAATACAGGAAAAATTATTCTATGGAATTAGAAATCAGTGTTGTTATTGCCTCTTTTGGGGATAGAGAGGAATTGACTGAGAAAGGCTTAGGGACGGTTCTTAGGTGATGAAAATGTTTTATATCTTCACAGGAATAATAGTTATACCAAATTTTACACTTGTTAAATTTATCAAACTGCAATTAAAATTAAAAAATCACTTAGTATGAGATCACAATAGAAAAAAATTAATGGACACACAAGACAAGTCCATTCTCTCCCCAGAGAGTATAGCAAAAGGAAATAACACTTGCTGTATTTTGAGGGATAAGAAGAGAGGGGAGAGGAATTTCTGCAGATCGAAGCAGAAATTCACTGTTTCAGCATGAAAGATGCAAGATCTATGAGATTTCTTGGCCCTCGGTCACTTGGAGCTGGAGGGTGGTGGCTCTGAATTGAGGTGTTTTGCATCAGTTATGAGGTGACTCAGAGTTCATTTCCTTTTTGATTTATAGCTCATTTTTGAAAGTGTTGTCCAGAACTGTTTTGCAAGTAGAAAGATAGACTGGGCCCTGGGCCTGAAATCCAGCCTCATCTCTGCTATCCTGAGTTAATGTGTTTGTGTCAAACTCGTAACCTCTGTAGACTTCTGCTGTGGAATAATAAAATTTCATCAGGTGCTACCTGTCAGGGATGTTGAGAATTAGGAATGAAAAAGTGGTGAGGAAAATATTGGTCGTGACTTTATGGCTGTGAAAGTGAAACTGGGCTGTTATAGTGACATTCATACCGTTTGCCCTCCTGTAAATATCTATTTTGTTGGTAATTCTGGGTGTGTTTGCTCAAGTTAACTGTAAAAGCACTCACTATACTCTGACTTTTCCCCCACATTTGTTCTCAGGACTTTGAGTTTATCTTTCTTTCTGCAGAACACATGCTTTTAATAAACAATGTTTTTATAAGCCCTGAAGCTCAGATTGAAGATGGGATTTCTAGGACGGTTTTATTTAGAGAGAAGCCCTTAAAGTCCATGGGTTTTATTTAGATAGAAGCACTTAAAGTCCATAGTCAATGCATTTAAAAAATTTTTGGATACCTAGAAGACTCTTTTAGAATAGAAATTAATATTTAAATATTGGACTTTCCTGGTGGCTCAGACAGTGAAGAATCTGCCTGCAATGCAGGAGATATGAGTTTGATTCCTGTGTCAGGAAGATCCCCTGAAGAAGGGAATGGCTACCCACTCCAGTATTCTTGCCTGGAGAATTCTATGGACAGAGGACCCTGGCAGGCTACAGTCTGTATATTATTAATAAATTAATATTTAATCCCACCAAGCTCTAAATATAAAAGTTTCTTCACTGCACTCTCATAAGCCTCTGGGCTTCCCCCCTTCAAAATTTACTTGGCCTGGCATGCAAAGAGGTCACATTTTGTGAATAATGGCTATGTAATTCTTTTTAGGACCTATCTCTATTAAGACTCAAGTTAATCTTTGAGTAGTGATCACTCCCTCTTCTGTGCTTTAATAATTGGACTGTGGGCATTTCAAGAGCAGGGGCTGTGCTTTATTTGTATTTAATTCCAAGTATAGTGTCTAAATGTATGCTGAGTACAGGAACAAATAATAAATCAGAGAATAAAAGAAATAAGCTTGTTACTACCTAAAGTTCATTTAGGCTTTCAGAAAAAGTTAAGAATCGTTTTTTAAGGAATATACCATGAGGATTTTACAAAGCAACCTCTGTTTTACACAGAGCCATAGTATACTTAAAGGTATCTATTAATGTGTTTTTTTATATCTCTAGTGAATGAATCACCAAAGATAGATATGAATACGTTTGCTTGTGTGGCATAAAAGGAGTCACTTCCCTTCTCACTTGTAGTCCTGGGTCTGTGTCCCATGTGAATTGTCTCAGCCACTTGTCACCAACAAGCTGAGGGTTTAGTATAAACACATAATATGCTTATGTGGCTTTTGTGAAGAGGATTATCATGTCTAATTGAGGAACATTACCTAAGCTACATTCATGGTCAGCTCAATAAGCAACATACATTTGACTGCCCTAATTTTAAATATTTCTCAGCAGAAATGCAGTTCTTGGGGGATTAAAATATCAGTATTGTCTGTTACTCATAAATGGGTCTTTTGTATCACAAGTGGACATTTTCAACCCCAAGGCCGCATTTTAGGGCTTCTTGACTGGGAAACGGGAAGCACAAGGATATTTTATGAAGGCTGGAAAGGAGGAGACAAGATCGCTAGGATATTGTCAAGTTACAAGACCCAGCACATAGCTTTGGTGATCTCGGTGCTATTGCAAATACATATGTGTGTGTGTGTGTGTGTGTGTGTGTGTGTGTAATATGTGCTTTTCTGATAAGATTGATTGGATCACTGTGTTTTGTCACTCTCTACCCTTTATACCCTTGCACTTTGTGGGCCAGTAATAGGTAATTGTTGACTGAATGAATGCATTGGAATATGCGATATAGATCAAACACCACTTAAAAGTAATCCCTCTATCCTGATATTCAAGAAGCTAAACATGTAGTATTTTATCTGGGCAGTTCTTGCATCCCTTGTTTTCCACTTATATTGTAGTTATTTCAGTGCATATTTAATCATGCTACTATACTGTCAATGTCTTGTACAGAGGAACTATTTCTAATTTACCTTTACATTTCCTACAGTACCTGCACATGTTTAGCAGTCAATTAGATGACTTGTCAAATGGGTGAATTACAAGGAGCCCAAACATAAAGTGATATTTAGTGGTACACACTAATTAACATTCAATGAATGTTTTATTTGGACAGCAAGGAATTTTGCCTCCATTGTATCAGATCAATCAAACTTTTAGTCAATGACCATTGCTTTTTCCCTGGGCATGTGACTGGTGCAGGCTCTGGATGAAGCCTTGTTTAGGTAGGAGACACTGTGGACAGTGTGAGTTCCTAATTCCATTATGCAGAACTTCTTTAATTACATTGCCTTTCTATTAGACAAATGTGCTGATTCTCAGAGTGCTTACAGGCGAAAGATCCTTTTAATTATACACCAATTTAGCTTATAAGTGATCAGCAACAAAATTCTGGTAATTAGAGAATCAAATTAAATGTGTGGCCCTTGTGCTATGAACCTTGAGTCCTTGGCATCTGGCCTATATTACTGGAATATAAAATAGCTCACTATTTGCTACCACTTTGGGGAAGACTCTGGCAGAGAGGTCTCTGACTCTTAGACAACTTCATTCAGCTTGAGATTATGAATGTTTCAGCCCAAGGTGAATTCTCTTTTCCTTGCTTTCCTCCAGAGTCTTTTCTGAGCTAAATTCTGAAAACATCTTGTATTTGTAAGTAGGAACAAGTGGGCTATCAGACTGAGAGGGTGACACATAGGTTTTGAATCCTTTTTATTGTGTGAATGGGAAAAATAGCAAAACAGAATTGGAGATGGAGATTAGCCAAGCATTCTATAGGTAGACCTGGAGAATGCAAGAGTAAAGTAGCAAGTGAAGAAAAAATTAAGAACCTAAACCCTAGTAAGCCCCAATGCCAAAGTCATGGAGAGTTTCAAGAAGGGAAGTTAATGTTACTGAACTAAACTCAGGTCCACCCACACATGTCAGTAAGGCCAATCTGCTGACACCCAATCGTAGTGAAGGAAATTGCAGTATTTATTAGAAGGCACCTGTAAGGAGTTCAGGACATCCAGGGCTCAAAAAGCCTAAACTACCAGAAAGCATTTTTAAAGGTCAGGTGAAGGAAGGGAGTCTCAGAGTAGGTTATAAGCACATGCACAATTCTTTGATTGGTTGATGGTGAGGGGTGATGTCATAGGGGTTAGCATTATCAGTCCTTTGGCTCCAGGAGGCCTGCAGGCTAAGTGCTTATGATCATCAAGTAGTTAACATCTTCCATTGGTGGGGGTTTTAACAATGGTGAAACAACTCAGGGAATATAGATACTGTTATCTAGCATACTGAAAAGCAGAGACATTACTTTGCCAACAAAGGTCCATCTAGTCAAGGCTACGGTTTTTCCAGTGGTCACGTATGGATGTGAGAGTTGGACTGTGAAGAAAGCTGAGCACTGAAAAATTGATGCTTTTGAACTGTGGTGTTGGAGAAGACTCCTGAGAGTTCCTTGGACTGCAAGGAGATCCAACCAGTCCATTCTAAAGGAGAGCAGCCCTGGGTGTTCTTTGGAAGGAATGATGCTGAAGCTGAAACTCCAGTACTTTGGCCACCTCATGCGAAGAGTTGACTCATTGGAAAAGACTCTGATGCTGGGAGGGATTGGGGGCAGGAGGAGAAGGGAACGACAGAGGATAAGATGGATGGATGGCATCACCGACTCGATGGATGTGGGTTTGAGTGAAGTCCAGGAGTTGGTAATGGACAGGGAGGCCTGGTGTGCTGCGATTCATGGGGTTGCAAAGAGTCGAACATGACTGAGCGACTGAACGGAATGGAATGGAACGCAACTGTTATCTAGGTAAATCAGAGAGGAGCTAAAGCAGAGGATGTGGGAGAAGGGTCTGTCCCATGGAGAAGCCCTATAGAGTCCTGCTAGGTTATATTAACAGAAGAAAGGCCACCTAGAGAATGCATAAAAGAGCGAATGAATAAAGAAGTAATTTGACTTGTCAGGAAGGGGCTATTGGAGACTGTACAGTGTGCAATTTCAGAAGAGTTGTAAGGAGGGAAGCTGATTGCAAAGAGATAATAAAGAAACAAGTAGTAAAAAAAATGGAAGCAATGGCTATAACCCACTTATTCTAGAAATGTGGCCATGTTCTCTGGAAATCATTTTTCATGTCTATTACCTTTCCTTTTCCATTCTGTTGGCCTGTTTGAATTATAAAATCTTTGAGTCAGGGAGGGAAAAGAATTTCCTGTAGTTCGGAAATTTGGGCAGAGTTGGCAAGGTCACCTCTTTGGCTATCTTCATATTCAACATCTTTATTTTAATAACATTGGATGATGATGAGTGGCTCTGTTTTGACATTAGAACTACTTTCATGGATTCCACATGCAATAAAATGAGATCCAAGTGCCTAAAAGGGAAAATTGGTTGAAATATCAAAGTGACAGTGGGGAGGAGATGGAGAGGAGGAAGCTAGTGGAAGACAGTTGAGAAGATGAAGATTTGGGGAATGCAGTGGTGCATGTCAAGGGCAACACATTTATTTTAAAGACAGAGATTCAGAGGCTCAGTGCTTGGTGTTGGCCTTGGGTTAGATGGATTGGCTTGTGTGTTGATGCTTGCACAATGAAAGCCAGGAGAGAAAACTACTGTGTTAGCATTTTGCTCCTTCTGAGTTCCTGCAGCTGTGTGTGGCTCTTATTTAGTCTGGGATGGATATGGGGTGTTTTTGTAGAAACTAATGTTATTTTCTTGAGGATGGTTTGTATGTTTACTATTTTCTTCTTATACTTCTTCAAAGGATGGAATAGTGGGAAGTTCACTGGTAATCATTCTGTTATTTCCCTTATTACCTTCACCAAAGGAAGAGATGCTACCCAGCATCTCTAAATTTTAATTCTCTTTTTTTTTTTTTGTCTGTAAAATGGCTTGAATAATAAAATCTGCCTTCTTCCAGAGTGGTTGAAGGGTCAAATGAAATATGATAAAAAGCACTTTAAAACCAGAGTGATTATAAATAAAATGCAATATTATCAAACAAAGAAAGAAGGGAAAGACATCAAAGAATGGAGGCAGGGATAACCATCCCTTCTCTTTCTCATTACCTTCACCCCTGTGGGGGTAGCCATGAAACAACTGCCTTTGTGGGCCTTCATAACTCAGCTGAACTGACTTCACACTGAGCCAGGAAGTGAGAGGCAATCTCCAAAGCAGGAAATCAAAGCTCTGGAATTCTGCTGAAACTTTAGTTTGTACAAAATGCCTCTCATTGGGTCTAGAACATATTTAGCACTCAGTAAATGTTTTATATTATTCATTCTTCTTGGCTCTTCTCCTTCCAACCATATATTGACCTTATTAATGCTATTCAAAGATAGATCCAGGTTTGTGGAGCCAAAACCATGCACAACATTGGACCATCTATTTAAGTAGAAAATTGCAGCAAAATCTCCTTTTACATATTTTACTAAAACATTTAGTCAATTGATCAGATTACTAGGACAGCTCAAGGCCTTGCAAGGGATCCACACATGGGAAGGTTCTTAAAGCTTAAATATCAGTAATTGCACATATTTCTGACATTAAAAATTAAATTGAGTTAAAAATGATTTTGGTTTGAGAGTTATATGTATCTATTGAAAACATTTGAGAACCTTGAACTTTTAAATTCTTTTTCAAATTCTTTTCCCATTTAGATTATTACAGAATATTGAGCAGAGCTCCTGTGTTAGACAGTAGATCCTCTTGGGCATCTATTTTAAATACAGCAGTGTGTACACGTCAGTCCCAAGTCCCCAGTTTCCTCCCACTTCCCCCAATCTGGTAAACATAAGTTCGTTCTCTAAGTCTGTGAGTCTGTTTATGTTTTACAGATAAGTTCATTTGTATCGTTTTATTTCTTAGATTCCCCATATAAGTCATATCATATGATATTTGTTTTTCTCTGAGTTATTTCACTTCATATGATGATCTCCAGGTCCACTCATATTGCTGAAAATGGCATTATTCATTCTTTTTAATTCATTTTTTATGGCTGAGTAATATTCCATTGCATATATGTACCACATCTTCTTTATTCATTCATCTGCTGATGGACATTTAGGTTGCGTCCATATCTTGGCTATGTAAACAGTGCTACAATGAACATTGGCTATGTAAACAGTGTGTAATTTTAAACAAAGCTTTTCTCTGGATATAAAATATCGCATACGAGAGTCTCTGCCCAGGTCACTTTGTACTTAAAACTACCTTAAAGTTCAACTGATAAAATGTGTCATTTAGGTATCAGAGGATTTTTCAATTCTTCCTGCTTATAGAGCCAAAAATAACTCAAGTCCTTTGGTCTATCCCACTGCCTGCAGTAGACCACCTAGAAATGATCATTGACAGGCAAGAAGCTGCCCCAGAGAGGAGCCTTTCTTACCTTGCTTTGAAAGCTACCACTTTGTTAGGACTTTTTATTTCTGATTGAACAGCCTCAGCATTTAGAGTTTTAAATAGCTCAACTATTTAAAATAGGTAGTGAAGAGTTCTGACAAAATGTGGTCCCCTGGAGGAGGGAATGGCAAACCACTCCAACATTCTTGCCTCAACAACTCTATGAGCAGTATGAAAAGGCAAAAATATATGACACTGGAAGATGTGTCCCCCAGGTTGGAAGGTGTCAAGTATGCTACTGGGGAAGAGCAGAGGGCAATTACTAATAGCTCCAGAAAGAATGAAGTGACTGGCCAAAGCAGAAATGATGCTCAGTGGTGGGTGGATCTGGTGGTGAAAGTAAAGTCCAATGCTATAAAGAACAATATTACATAGTAACCTGGAATAGGTTCATGAATTCATAGGTCCATGAATCAAGGTAAGTTGGACATGGTCAAGCAGGAGTTAACAAGAATGAACATTGACATCTTAGGAATCAGTGAACTAAAATGGATGGGAATGGGAGAATTTAATTCATAAAACATTAAATAGTACATAAAAAGATTAATAAACTTTCATCTAATGGATGTATTTTTGTTCATTGTTATTTTTCTTTGGTCTGGTTCTTTATGTAGGATTTTGTAGAAGTAAATAGTAGTTTTAACTAAATCAAGTAATCCTCCTATGCATTTTCATTTTAAAAGCCTCAAATAATTAAGTTCTTCAGCATATCCCATCCTCAGAAATAAACGTTATCAGTTTTGCATGCTCCTTCAGTCTTTTTTATGCATTTGTGTTGGTGTATATGAACATCCAGAAAATAGTTTTTCTTGTTTTACTTGTACCTTGCATGTTTGTGTGTTTTAAGTTCTGTACAATTTTATCACCTGTAAGTTGGTATATTCACCACCTCAGTCAAGATACTGAACAGTATCAGCCAACACCACAAGGATCCCTCATGCTGCCCTTTTATAATCACAGGTACCATTTTTTGCCCCCTGCACTAATCTTTGCAACCACAAATATGCCCTTCATTTCTAAAATTTATCCTTTCAAAGATGTTATAAAAATAGAATCTTATAATGCATAACCTGGACATTTTATAAAGTTAAAGAAAACTTGAATGTCACATGCCAGCATTTTCTTCTTTTCTCTTTTTGTAGATGAGAGACATTACTCAGCCTCTCTTGGCTTCACTTTTCTCTTCTGAAGCTTTTGGCTTCTAAAGCCCTCTGCTTTTCAAAGACTCTCATTCTCATCTCAAGTGATTTCTGGCTGTTGGAAATACATTTTGAAGTATAGTAAGAGCATAGAGTGGCCGTGGCCAATGTTGAGGAGGAAATGAAATGAAATCTTGTCTTAAATTATGAGAATGAGAAAACTCCCAGAGCAGTGAGGGGAAATTGAGTATTTCAGGACCATCATGGTTCCTTTCCGTAATGTGTGCCCAGGGAGAAACTACGGTAGGAATCCAGAATTCTGCCTGAGGCTCATTATCAATACAACATAGCAAAGTTGTCAGAAACCAGAAGGAAAGGAAAAGATTCCTTTTCTTTGCTATCGGTTATCAAGGAAAGAAACGTCATCAGGATCCTATAGATTTTCCAGTTTTCCTGGTTTGCCACTGTACCTGGACATCTGGTATGCCTGGGGCTTCCCAAGTCCTACAGAATGGATCTGGGAAAAGGACTCCCTGCCTGTGATGCCTACCATTTCCAAGGCTCTAGATAGATGACTTCAGTATGATTGTCATACCTTGACATATTAAGGTATTTTACCCATCTGGAATTAGAGTTTTGAAATATAATCAAGCTTAAATAAGTTCATATTAAATATTTGCAATTTGAGTCTGTTTTTGTAGGAAAAAAATAGATGAATAGTAAACTACGAAAGTAGGTATTAACGTAAGGTCTCTGATGACTCAGCAGGTAAAGAATCTATCTTCAATGCAGGAGACACAGGAGAAGCGAGGTTGACAGAGGAGAAGCGAGTTTGATTGCTGGGTCGGGAAAATCCCCTGGAGGAGGAAACTTGAAGGCAACCCACTTCTTGCCTGGAAAAGCCCATGGACAGAGGAGCCTGGTGGGGTACAGTCCAAAGGGTCATAAAGAGTCAGACACGACTGAGCACAATACTATTGTTATTATAATGGGTAGCACCTCATTCCACAAAATTGAGTTGAAGATGAAATAGTTTATTTTTTCTAATGATATTATTTTGATCATTTGAGTCCTCATTTCTTTGAGGAGAAAAGATAAATTCCCATCAATTCTGGTCTTCTTGCTCCTCTATTTTCCCTTAAGTTGCATCCAATTTCCAGGTTTTATCTGGTGCAATGGGTATGTCAATGTGCATTTAGGGGGAAGGAGAAAGTTAAGTATTGATGAGACTTAAGACCTTATTAACATTAATAAAAAGTGTTCCCTCCTCTTGCAGGGTTATCAAGACTAATCTTAAATCAGAAGTAAAGTAGTTAGTAAAGTGTGTCTTGCAAACCGTATACACTTCTAGCAGAACTCCTTTCTGGTGTACCTTCTTCATCCTTCAGGGCAGCAGCGATGGGAGGGGTGTGGGAGGGAGGGGACTCTCCTCCTAAATAGCTTTCAAAGACTCATACTTGAAAGAGGCACCAATCAGGCTGCTCTCCAGCCCAAACCCATGCTCTGTCCTCTCCCATTCAGTCTTCATTGGTTCCACCTCTCCAAATCCCTCCTTTCCCCAATACTTTATCCCAGAAATCTATTAGGAAGAAAGGCGTGAGAGGGAACTGTAATATATAGACAGCATCTACTATGTGCCAATATTAGATTTTGTTCTCTGTTTCCTCCAATCAATCAGCAAGTCCTAGTCTGTCAACCTTGGAAGTGTCTTCAGAATCCAGCCTCTGTTCCCCTTCTCCCTGCCACCACCCTGGACCAAACCACTGTCACCCCTTATGGATGGTCTTCTAAATGGACTCTGCATCTATAGTTGTTGTTTCATCGCTAATTCATGTCTGACTCTTTGCCACTCCATGAACTGCAGCACGTCAGGCTTCCCTGTCCTTCACAATCTCCTGGAGTTGGCTTAAATTCATGTCTATTGTATCGATGGTGCCATCCAATCATCTGCTATCCTCTGTCACCCCCTTCTCCTTTTGCTCTCAATCTTTCCCAGCATCAGGGTCTTTTCCAATGAGTCAGCTCTTTACATCAGGTGGCCAAATATTGGCGCTTCAGCTTCAGCATCAGTCCTTCCAGTAAACATTCAGGGTTGATTTCCTTTCGAATTGACTGGTTTGAGCTCCTTTAGAATTGAAGGGACTCTCAAGAGTTTTCTCCAGCACCATAGTTTGAAAGGATCAATTCTTTGATGCTCAGCCTTCTTATGGTCCAACTCTCACATTCATTAGGTGATTACTGGAAAAACTTAGCTTTGACTATACAGACCTTTGCTGGCAAAGAGATGTCTGTTTTTTAATATGCTGTCTAGGTTTATCATAGCTTTCCTTCCAAGGAGCAAGTGTCTTTTGATTTCATGGCTGCAATCACAGTCTGCAGTGATTTTGGAGCCCAAGAAAATAAAATCTGTCACTGTTTCCACTTTTTCTCCATCTATTTGCCATGAAGCGATGGGAGCGGATGCCATGATCTTAGTTTTTTGAATGTTGAGTTTTCAGCCAGCTTTTTTCTTCTCCTCTTT
This sequence comes from Cephalophus harveyi, assembly GCA_006410635.1. NCBI lineage: Eukaryota > Metazoa > Chordata > Mammalia > Artiodactyla > Bovidae > Cephalophus > Cephalophus harveyi. Next base: position 364,776 of record SJYT01051244.1, on the reverse strand, counting down.
CGCCCTCATTAAGAGGCTCTTTAGTTCCTCTTCACTTTCTACCATGAGAGGGGTGTCATGTGCATATCTGAGGTTGTTGATATTTCTACCGGCAATCTTGATTCCAGCTTCAACACTTACCTTCCCAGTTTAATCATAACATGGGAACCAGAGAGATTCTGTCACTACAGAAGTCAGACCATGTGCTCTCTCTGCTTAGAATTTCCAGAGGTTCCTGTCTTATGCAGAGTAAAACCCAAAGCCCTTGCTTGCACTAGCTTGCAATGCCCCTCTGTGATGCTCAGCCCTGCTGGTTCTCTGGCCTCATCCCCCACCACTGATGACCTCACTGGCTTGCACCAGTCACCCTGGTGTCTGCAAAGATCCTCTATCAGAGCCTTTGAACTGACTATGACTTCTGTAAGAACAACTGTTGCATCAACTATCTGCATTACCAGCCAGGACCATTGCTAATCACCTTATCTAAAAATGGAATGCTCTATAGCACTTACCACCAGTCAGCTACCTGTCTGTCTGTCTGTTAATCGTCTGCTAATCATCTGCCCCAGTACCTTACCCACACAAAGCATTGTCTGCACCAAGGTGGTATGGATATCACCTGCTTTGTACACTGCCATGTCCCCAGTCCCTGGAAGAGTACCTGACACAAAGGTCTCAATAAGTGTTTTGAAATGAATGAATGACACTACACAATAATCTGGGAAGGTAATGATCTCTTTTATTTATATGGATGAAGTCAACAGTGCTCAGAAAGATAATTTATGAACACTCACACAATTGCTAAACGGTGGAAACAAGTATATACCACAGGAAGCTTTTCTAGTTTGGATAGAAAAAAGCCAGGCCAGTATTTACAAAATGGCCTTGCAGATAAATAGTATGTTGTATATTATCCTTCTTAACATTAGGAATTTAATTTAAATGAAGATTAATTTAAAAAGAGGTTATCTAGGAATAGGCAGTGTCTTAACCTGGGGGAATGGGTTTTTAATGGTATCTCAGGCACATGGGCAGGTTTTGCTGGTGCTGTCTTGGGGCCAGGAACCAGCTATGCTGCTAGTTCAGTGATTAGCTCATGTGCTGGCGTCTGCTGGGAACTTTGATAAAGTAGATTCTTGGCCAAGCTCACTTTAATATAAAATATGCTTTTGTGGCATTCTGGCCCTGGTTCAATGGACCTTTTCTTTCTTTCATTCAACTTTGGAAAGAAGATTTGGAGTGAGCATTCAGTAGATGCACTCTTTTCTATGTCTGATCTGCTATTAAAGCCCTTTCCATGTAGGAAAATGGGAGTATGGCAGGCTGTTTAATGTTTCTATTAGAAAAGTAAGAATTGAAGGCAAGAGTCAATAATGGGATGATTCCTTAGAAATGAGAAAACGCTATAAATCTAAAGTAAAACAAGAGGTGAGCAAGGCTAAAGAGAGCTTCTTTATTTTTTAACATTGGTTTACTTGCCTTATTTTCAAAAAATACTATATTCCTATTCTTTTTCTTTTTTTTTCAAGCACTGTATTTGGCTTTTTTAAAAATGTGCTTTCCCCATTTTATATAGGTAGAAATACATCAGTACAATCTAGTGCTTGAAAATCATCCAAGTCATGAAGTCTGTAGCCTGACATATTTGGCTATGATTGATCACTCAACTAGATTTTATTATTTTTGTTTATTTTCAAAGGAGTCTTTCAAAGATAGATGAGAATACAACTGTAATTATTTTCTGACTGGAAAATATATCGATTTACACACACATATGCACACTAGGTTGTGGCGGCAGCCTTGCAAAGATGGAACATGGGTACTTAACTGTGTATGTATCAGTATAATATTATCATAGGTTCATGTATAAGGGATGAAAGTGAAAGCTGCTCAGTCATTTCCAACTCTGTGACTTCCTGGACTGTAGCCTGCCAGATTCCTCTGTCCATGGAATTCTCCAGGCCAGAATACTGGAGTGGGTAGCCTTTCCCTTTTCCAGGGCATCTTCCCAACCCAAGAATCACACCCAGGTCTCCTGCATTGCAGGAGGATTATTTACCGATTGAGCCACCAGGGAAGTCCCTGTATAAGGGATCAGTTCAGTTCAGTTCAGTCGCTCAGTCGTGTCCGACTCTGCGACCCGATGAATGGCAGCACGCCAGGCCTCCCTGTCCATCACCAGCTTCCAGAGTTCACTCAGACTCACGTCCATCGAGTCAGTGATGCCATCCAGCCATATCATCCTCGGTCGTCCCCTTCTCCTCCTGCCCCCAATCCCTCCCAGCATCACAGTCTTTTCCAATGAGTCAACTCTTCGCATGAGGTGGCCAAAGTACTGGAGTTTCAGCTTTAGTATCATTCCTTCCAAAGAACAGCCAGGATTGATCTCCTTCAGAATGGACTGGTTGGATCTCCTTGCAGTCCAAGGGACTCTCAAGAGTCTTCTCCAACACCACAGTTCAAAAGCATCAATTCTTCAGCACTCAGCTTTCTTCACAGTCCAACTCTCACATCCATACATGACCACAGGAAAAACCATAGCCTTGACTAGACGGACCTTTGTTGGCAAAGTAATGTCTCTGCTTTTCAATATGCTCTCTAGGTTGGACATAACTTTTCTTCCAAGGAGTAAGCGTCTTTTAATTTCATGGCTGCAGTCACCATCAGCAGTGATTCTGGAGCCCCCAAAAATAAAGTCTGACACTGTTTCCCCATCTATTTCCCATGAAGTGATGGGACCAGATGCCATGATCTTCGTTTTCTGAATGTTGAGCTTTAAGCCAACTTTTTCACTCTCCACTTTCACTTTCATCAAGAGGCTTTTTAGTTCCTCTTCACTTTCTGCTATAAGGGTGGTATCATCTGCATATCTGAGGTTGTTGATATTTCTCCAGGCAGTCTTGATTCCAGCTTGTGCTTCTTCCAGTCCAGCGTTTCTCATGGTTAAAGATAAGCTAAAGGGAAGAGTCTTAATTGTTCTTCAAGCTTCAGACGACACCATGAATGAACCTGTAAGGATTTAGAAAAGGTGTAAGGCCTGCCCCAGATCTGCTGTAGGGACTGCAGAAGTCACTGGAAACTTGTCCAGTTTATTTATTAATTTATCTTTGTATTTTGGCTATGCTGTGCAGCATGTGGGATGGTTCCCTAACCGGTGATCGAACCCAGGCCTCTGCAGTGAAAGCACTGATTCTAACTCCTAGGTCACCAGGAAACTCTCCACTGCCTTTTTTTTCAGTTTAGAATAATTTATATTTTTCATATTTGTTCAGGATGGTGGGGATACCCTTTGCAGCTGTGGAGTAACCAGCTGTCAGGTAAAATAAGGAAGCTGAATGAGCTTCCCTCAGCTTCTCACGGTATCTTGGGTAGGTTGTTTACAAATAAAGAAGCAGTCATATTAGAAATATATAGGCTAAACATATTGGCTATTATTTTATATAATTATCAAGTTATAATAATTCTTATAAATCTATTAAATTCACATTAAAAGCACAAATCATTCCCACTAAAAACTTTGGGTATCTTTTCTTGCATAAAGAGATATTTTAAATATAGAACTCTAAACTCAATAGGTGTTTCCAAAAACACCCACTGGAAAACTAAACAAATTGTGTACTCTACCAAAGGAAAGATGTCATGGGCAACAGTGCAAAGCCTAACTGAATAAATCGCACTGTGGCCAATCAGTTGACATGATGGGTAATCTTTCCTTAAGTAGAAACCTGTTTTATGGAATAACGTTAAAAACATCTTTATAAAAACTGAGGGCTATGGATCCTCGAAACTTCTCTCCAATGTATCTATAAATATGCCATCATTTCAACCGTAAGATCTCTAACTGGCATGTTCTTTCATGTTCTAGCTGGCACGAAAATGAGTAAGAGAAGTAAGTTATCATAGTTCTCCACCATTTGAGGGGCACTGGACAAAGGTCAAGTCGGAAATCAAAAGGAAACGAACATGGAGAGCCAAGCTGAGAATCAGGGGAAGAAAATTTACGTCCAAATTCACCACATGCTTTGGGCAGTCATGTTGCTATCAATCTAGGTTGCAGAAGAGCCGATAGAAAAGAAAGGAGTAGCACGTTCTCTTTCTGTGTCAGTCTCTTTTTCCTTTTCTGGTTCTTAATTTTTCTCTCTTGTGTCCCAGTTATTCTTTCTACCGTTTCCCACTTTGTATTTCACCAGCTTGGTCCTGGAGTCCTTGGAGGCTTTCTCTTTGAGATTCACTATCTATGTGCAGTCAGGACCTCGTCTTTAACTCTCCGCCTCTCCCTGGATCATGCTGTTGTCTTCTTGCCCTCTCAGAATCTCCTCTAGCTGAACACGAGAATGATGTCGGTTCTCAATGAGGAGAATCTGGGCCTGCTGGGAGGTAAGCAAGGCACGATGAAGTGTTCACGGAGTCAGCTTCTCTTGGGCATTACTCTTCTCTCCTCTGCTCACGTGATGTATTGTGAGGCTCCAAAGTTCATCCCTGGAATTTATGCAGAGCAGAATAGGTGCTATGCAGGGAAATGGAGGGGCTAGGAAATTGTACTGAACAATAATAGGAAAGATCATACCCAGTGGTGTGATAGCAGTGACTTAAATTCTATTTAATAATTTAAACTAATATTGTTAAATATATTGAAAAGAAATTTTATTTTGTTTTTTTTTTTTTCCAGTTTTTCCTCAGAGCATGCATTTTTAAAACAGAAAAGAAATGCTTTTGTTATACTAAGTTAAAATGAAAATTCAGCTTCATGTATATAATCTAGCTACAAATATATAAAAATTATGACAGAGAAATAAAACTGGTAGGATATCTACCAGCCAATTGAGTGACTGCATTTGGATGGTGGGTCTAAGGCTTATTTTGATATTGTTGTTATTATTGCTTCTGGCCTAATATCATCTAATTTTGCTCAAATGCATGTGTTTCACTTTTAGAATAGACTGTATAAAAATGGTGTTTCTTCTTTTCCTTTTTATTAAGATAAAAAAGGGAGTTTATAAGCAACATTTGCTGCTTTTAGTTAAATTTCAAAACATATATTTATATTTAATTAAATGCTAGATTTAGAATATAATTTTACTTCTCTTTCTTTTGTATAAATAGCACCATGGAGCACAATATTAGACCAGAGTCAGACAATTGAAGCCTCAGTTCTGTACTTGTCCCCAGCCATCTAGGTGACCTTGAGTGACACAGTTTCCTCCCCCTGCTTCAGTTTTCAGTCATTTAGATGCTGAAAAGTTTGGGCCAATCAATGCAATCTGGCACTTTCTGCCTCTAAAATACTCTTGCAGTATCTTTTCTGGCTTTGTACCTTCCCGGGTGTGTCTCTCCCTCTCTCCTGTGCAAAAGGATATAGTGGCAATGGTTTAAGACATTTTATCCTTAGGGAGTTTAGCAGCAGGTGAGAAAAAAAATTGTAATATAAGCAGCATTACATATGAGAGTGAGATCTTGTGGCATTTGTGACTCTAGTATAACTATATTTTTTTTCTCTTGCAGATAGTGTCATTCTATTTCTAAGCTCTGAGAACCAAAGATATACTTTTGCTACATGTTTTTAAGTGAATCCTTTTTTAGTCCATCTGCAAAATAATTGGGCATGAATGGAAACAGTGGTACTGATGCTTCCAGGGAACATTGGATTGGATTACACAGGAAGAGTCTTGGTACTGGAAGTACTAGATGGATTAGTTGGAGAAGGCAATGGCAACCCACTCCAGTACTCTTGCCTGGCAAATCCCATGGATGGAGGAGCCTGGTAGGCTGCAGTCCATGGGGTCGCAAAGAGTCAGACATGACTGAGCGACTTCACTTTCACTTTTTACTTTCATGCATTGGAGAAGGAAATGGCAACCCACTCCAGTGTTCTTGCCTGGAGAATCCCAGGGATGGGGGAGCCTGGTGGGCTGCTGTCTATGGGGTCGCACAGAGTCGAACACGACTGAAGTGACTTAGCAGCTTAGCAGATGGATTAGTTCATTAATCTGAGCAAATAGTGACTTTTATAACATGGTTGAAAGAACACTCTGTTACAAACTTGACGAGATCCTTTTAGACTTTGGATATTTACTCTCTTTGTCTTTGTTCAGTTAGATTTGTCACTGATGATATGGATGGCTGTATACCTATTAAAACTACTGAAGTCATAAACCATAAATCAAAAGGATGAATGGAATTTCAGAATGAGTTGATTTTTGTATCTGTAAGAAAGATGGTTTCTTGTTTATATTCCAGTCCAGGGAATAGATTGCAGGACAAATAATAATGTTAATGATGATGATAATAGTGGCTAACACTTAGCCAGCACTTCCTATGTTCTAGACATTGCTCTAAAACTTTTAAAGGTTTTAACTTATGTAATCCCTGAAACAACCCTAGGAGTAAGGTGCCATAGTTGTCCTCATGTGAGGTGGAAACAGAGGAAGACTAATTGCTCAAGGTCACATACCTGAGAAGCTGAACTCAAGTAATTCTGACCCTAAAGCCTGTGCTCATAGACGTACTGCCTCTCTGCTCATCAGTGTTCAGCAATCTGTGCAGGACCTTGATGGAGATTATGTATGTTCCTCACTTTCTGTTCCCCGAACCAGAGGACTCATCCTGCTATCTCCATGCTTTCCTGCCACGTAGAATCATCTTTTCCTAATCAAGTATTTGCTGGGACTGTAGTTAGAGATTTAGAAACAAATGGAACTTTAGACCCACTAAAGTTCCACTGGTACTGCTTCCAGGGGAACATTGGAATTACACAGGAAGAGTAATAACTCCAAACTTTAGGGATGATCAGTATCATTGGAATTACACAGGAAGAGTAATAACTCCAAACTTTAGGGATAACCAGTAAAGCTGCTGCTGCTGCTGCTAAGTCACTTCAGTCGTGTCTGACTCTGTGCGACCCCATAGACGGCAGCCCACCAGGCTCCCCCGTCCCTGGGATTCTCCAGGCAAGAACACTGGAGTGGGCTGCCATTTCCTTCTCCAATGCAAGAAAGTGAAAAGTGAAAGGGAAGTCACTCAGTCGTGTCCGACTCTTAGCAACCCCATGGACTGCAGCCCACCAGGCTCCTCCGTCCATGGGATTTGTCAGGCAAGAGTACTGGAGTGGGGTGCCATTGCCTTCTCCGACCAGTAAAGCAACAATCTGTAAAAGAATGCCCATCTCAGAGGGGAAAACTGGGCTTGATTCAATTCAGGTGGGACACACACCTGGTCCCGAGGGAACCGATTCTGATCCAGTGGGTCAGGTGTGGGGCCTTGTAACTAGGCCCTTGTATTTAAACTATTTCTCCAAGGAATTCTGACATTCTTCCCAGGTTTGATAATCCCTAAACTAGAGCATGTGGAAAGTAAACTATTCTAGGGAAAAAGGACAGTGAATCACCACTGATTATGTTCATTGGATAAGGTAATGGGGCCCTTTAACAGTCTGATCCTGGAGGACAAAAGGAAAGAATCAGGATTTAAGGCAGATTTACTCTTAAAACCGCTTTGCTTAAGTATGCTGAGTAGCTCCCCAGTATCACATGATTGGAGCTTTCTCGACACCTTCCTGTGTGCTGGTCCTGCTGCTGTTGCATGATGAACCCAGAGGGGAGGCAGCTAGCTAGACCTGAGGAGTTAAGAAAGATTTCTTAGACAAGCTGACCTTTAGACAGAAGGCATTTACATGTAAGGTCCTTCTTTGGACCCAAATCTTAAAGCATTTTAGAATCTGGACATAAAGATGTTTATTTTGGAAGACATAACAGTCGTTTGGTGAGTGGCTCATTAGCCTCAACCTGACCATTCCATTCCGAGGACAGTGATAAAAACTGCCTGCCTCACCTCGCTTCACCCACCCTGACTTGCCTCTACTTCTCTTCCTGTCGGTCTAGAGCTAGTCCTCGCAGGTGAAAATCACTAACTAGGAACTAAAACAGAAATTTTATCATAATCCTTGGTGTATTTTAGTCATCTTTACTACATGTGGAGTCTGCCCATTGTGGATTGTATTTACATTTTTAGGTTGTTAATTTAATCATCAAATATTTGAAACATATAGACAATTAAGGAAATGAAATGATACCCATATTTCTATCTTCCATCTTTAACAGATGTTAATATTTTACTCTGTTAGCTCCAGATTGTTTTCACTTGTGAAGACATAAAAGAGACTGTCAGTGCCTACCCCCATCTTGGGTCTGGCTGCATGGGACCTCAGGGACCCTATACTTCCTTTGACAGCTGAGTCCTGAAGATTCCTGGAAGCACACAGGGTTCTGGAACATGGCAGAGTTGGTCACCCAAAAGTTTTTTTTTTTTTTTTTTTCCTGATCGGCTTCTGTGCTATATCAGGAGTGTGTGCATGAATGTTGGGAGGTTGGCAACGTTCCCACTTTGAGTTTTAGATTCTATTTATCCATCTTTATTTCACTGCAACAGGGTTCATTCAAGCCCTCATTAACTCTGGATCATAGCAGTAGCCACTCTATGGGACTCCTCTCCTCACAACTTACTCAGCTGTTACCACACACAATGCACATTTGCATGGCTGGATGTCAACACATTTCTTCTGAAGTGTACCCATTTCCATGAGAGTTTTGGCAAGAAAACACAAGAGAGGAAGAGATTGTCTCTGATCCTAATAATAATCGTAATAATGGTCCCAAATATTTACTGAAGTTTCACTCTGTGCCAAGAATTGTTCTATAAACTTTGCATGAATTAATTTATTAAATTTTTGTAGCCTCTCTATGACATACATATTGTAATTATCCAAGTTTTAAGGATGAAGAAACTTAGACACTAGGACTAAGTGACTTGCTAAGATTTTCCCAACTAGTATGTGGCGGAGGTAAGGTTTGGACATGGGCCACCTGGCTTTAAAGCCCACATTATTTATCACTATGCCACCCTGCCTTCCACTGTGGCTCCTGATGACAATGAATGAAACAGCAAGCCCATTTAGGGGCTTCTTATTTTTGCTGATCCTTTATGCATAGTGTACTATGTCAGATCTGTCAAAAGTTGGTAGTATTCTTCATCTTTTGAATGAGTTCTTTTGGGAAGCTATTTTAAAATTGAAGTATCTGTACTGCTAACACATTTCTGCATAGGAACACTTTTATAAGGAGTACTTAAATTTCCAGACAAATCAGTAATCTAGTTAAGCCATGAAATATTTAAATAAGCTTGTTTGCAATAAAACAAGAGAAAAATAGCAATGTGGTTAAAATATTAGTAAAAAAAAAAAGCCAAAGTTGTTATATTTTATTCTTAGATGATTGAACTTCAGGGAAAGAAGAATGAAGAAAAAGAAACTTTGGGAAGATTTTAGAGTACTTATAAGGCTTTTGGAGATAAATGTTTATTATATGCAATTTCATTTTAAATCTAAAGGATTTCTTTTTATCTGACATAGTTGTGTTAATAGTGGTGTTTTTATACTTCTAAAACTCCAAAACAAGAAGAATTTCTTGTTGTTTGCGTACATAACCAAGAAAAGATGAGAGATTTGCTAAAGTAATTATGTAAGAGTTAGAAAAGAAAAGGGCAAAGAGTTATAGAGAATATACGTATTTGTTTTGTAAATAGAGATCCTTTGAACTGCAATTAGCTTCAAGAATAGGCATAGAGTAGGAAGTGCATGTACATGCCTTCCAAGTGCAAAATGATTGTAAGGAAAAGATTTTGAATAACATTTTCCCTTCCCCCAGTCAGAGTAGCATCATTGACTCAAACTGTCATAGTGGATGGAAGGAGAAGGAAAGTGTGCAACCAGCTAGAAGCCCATGTTAAAGAAGGGCATTTGTAATTAACACATACTTTGTAATTCTCTGATGTAAAGTATTTTCTTTTATGGATTAGGCATGCTTTTGAGAAAATGATATTAGAAATCTTGTATTGTTGGAAAACAAAAGTGAATGTACTGTATGTGTGTATATACATATACATATATACACACATACATATATATTTTTTTTTCATGGCACCATTAATGTAGGGTCCTACATAATGTAGAGTTGGCACCTACAAATGTAGGGTTTCATGTCACCATTTGCAGAGTCTCTTCTTTTACAGCCAGTTATTCCCTCATTGTGAGGATTTTAAGAAGCTTTGCAAAAATGGTTTTAAATAATCTGCTGCTTATTGTGTATGAGATAAGCTCGCCCAGTTATTCATGCTCAGCCCTCTTCCTATCCCACCTTTCCTATATTTCATTTCTTTGTTTCGTGACATAGTCACTGGGGTGAACGTACATTGTTTAGCTACCCTAACAGAAAGCTTGTTTTCTTATTATCCACGGACCTGGAAGTTAAGCTCAACCTTGGCTGCCAAGAGAAGGAAGTCCGGGACTTGACATTGCTAAGGGAGTTAGAAACATTGCTGTTTCAAAACATGCCACCAGGTCATTAATTAACCACTAAAGCAAGTAACTTGAATGGAATCAGTTCAAGAGAACCCTTCCCCCACACTGCTCCCATTTTGGCCCATGTAAAATACACATAATTTAAATCTTATTGAATACTTCTAAGTGCTCCACTCTCAATAGAATCACAGTAACAGAATTTTTCCAGTTTATGAAAGGAAGAATAATGAACTTGAGAAAAACTGCAGTATTTTCATTTTAATTGCTGAGATAATGATATTGGTTGGAATAAATGATTTAAGTCACCTACTGATTAGAAATGTTTTGAGTATAAAGCTTTATAAACCCTGCTCATGTGGTTCCTTTGAAGTTAGTCCTGGAAACACTTTGTTCTTGGAAGATGTTGGAATGAGCTCCAAAATGGACATTTGTTTCCCAGAGAGTATGAAATCTGACTTGTCTAAAATTCTTGGAGAAGTGATAAACACCATGGTATCTTAGTTATTTTTCACTTTCTTCTCAGAACTGCAGCTCTGAAATAGTCTAGTGAAATTGTTTAATTGCATCAACCAACTGAAATCAGGGATGCCAAGCTTTTTCTCCTGATTTCTGATTTTATAGCTCCCAAGTGGACTAAAACGAGTGATTTCTTTCTGCTGAGTAGCAACTTAGAGAGGGTACTTTTGAAATTTTGTCAAAGTAAAATTTCAGAGAAGCTCCTTTGGATCTTTTTCCTGGAATAAAGTGATCAGGAGGGAAAAACAATCCCTTTGCCAGATAAATATTAAAGCATTCTAATTCCGCACTAATGTTCCTGAAAGTTTTTATACAAAAACCTTGAAAAAAGCTGTATATATGTACATTTCCTAATATCTTTTTCAGTTTGAGACAAGATTGAACACGACCACATTTTTCGTATCTATAGATGGAGAAGTGCAATTTTTAGTCACATAAAATAGTTTATTATTTTTTTTTAAAGTCTCTTCATGAATGTTCTGTGATATCTCTGCCCCAGTGTCCGTGTCCACTTAGGGGGCCACAACCCCCACCCCCAGTCCCACCTCCCCAGGAAATCTTGCAAGACCATCAGGTAGGCCTGGCCCAGGGTCCTGTGAAGTCACTGTGTTTTCCGTGAGTCCTGGTGCCCTTGAGACCTTGTGCGCGCCCTCCAAGCGTGGAGTTTCTATTTCTCACAGTCCGATGGCGTTCCCATGATCAAGCTGTGCTGGCCTTCAAAGCCAGATGCTCTGCGTGCGTGCATGTGTGCCTGCGTGTGCATACGCAGTCGTGTCCGGCTCTTTGCAACTCCGTGGACTGTGGCCTGCCAGGTTCTTCTGTCCAAGGAATTTTCCAGGCGAGAAATACTGGAGTGGGTTGCCGTCTCCTTCTCCACGGGATCTTCCCAACCCAGGGATCAAACTCATGTCTCTTGTTTCTCCTGCATTGGCAGGTGGATTCTTGGCTTCCCAGGCGGCGCTGTGTGACATGGTGCTAATTCCTGGTCTTCTCTGAGGCTTCCTCCGCCCCTCCCCTTCTAGACAGTGTAATAGTACCTATCTCTCAGAGTTACTTTGTGAATTGGATAAGACCCTTCTGCACCTAGTTCTTGACAGATAAAAATAGGAATAACTCACACACACACAACTTACTATATGTCAACCATAATTCTAAACACCTTAAAGATATTAACCCACTGAATTCTCACAATATCCCAATGGGTCAATAGTATTTTATTCCCATTTTATAGATAAGAAGACAGAGGCACAGGAGATTAACTTGCTCAGCATCAGAGATGTGTTGGAACTGAGTTTGAAATTTAGGACAGACTGCTGCCAAAGTCTGTGTGCTTAAATCATCATCCCAACCTATCTCCCAATAGTAAGGGTCTTTTCTATTAAGAAATACAAGACTTTAATTTGGATTTTTGGAACTTATATTTCTTTCTCATTTTTCTTGAATTCTGATATCTTGAATTCTGCAGAATCTTCTAGCAGAAACTTTTTCCCCTAAAATAATGGCTTATTAATAGCATAATTTTTGTGAATTAAAAAGATGTAATAGATTCACAGATTTTCAGAAACTTGCATACACAAACTGAGAGAAGCAAAATGTATTTGATCAAATTAATTACCCATGCTAAAATTTAGTATACTCTTAATTATCCATTTTATTGGAAATTTATAATGACCTGAAATAAAATTAATAAGTATTTTGTATATCTGTAGAAGTAAATTAGTATTAGAGGACTTTATTAATTGTGATTTAGGTAAGCCTCAAAATTCTCTGAGTCCTAGTAGTATTTGAAACTGAAAAGTAAGAAATATAATCCCTCTTGTATCTGTTGTGAGAACCAGAGGAGAACATTCATTAAAATGGCTTTGGCAAACTTCGAAGAGCTATATAAATGCAAAGATCACCATCAATGTCAAAAGAGTCCCAGGATTTCATGTGATTGCTCATTAACATGCTGAGAGAGCTGGGATGTGAAATCCACATTTCTCAATCCAAGACCTTGGCTAATCGTTTGAGAGATCACACCATTGGAAATACATGGAACGTGGGCCACATTGCTTAACTGGGAGATGTTGGCTCATAGAGATATATGGTTTCTATGAATCTGATAAGAGCTGGCCTAGTTGACTTCCATGGCCCCAGTTCTAAGAATTTCAAGTTCTAAAATTAAAATAGGGGGAATTCGTCTGCAAATTAAAACTTCAAGATTATTTAGTACCAACGTTTTATAGTAGAGCATTGGCAAAGCAAACAAAATATAATCACCCCCAGTGTTTTGAGCAGACTCCAATTTTTCACAGGAAGTGAATTCTTTTTCATTTGAGCCATAGGAATTGGTATTGTTTATTTGTTTATCCATATGTTTTGTGTCTGGAAATGTCCAAAGCTCAGCAGATCACACTGACCCCTTCCTCTGATACCCTTGAAGTTTACTCCCATCTGCCTCCTCTCTATAGTTTCTACAGGATCCCCATCATCTCTTTGTTTTATTCAGTGTTCTTCCTTACATTCTCCCAATCCCCATCTCCCAGTTCCTCCCTCCTCTTCCTCATTCGCTGAGTTTTAATTATGCACATCCAAAAACCTTGAGAAATAAGATCAGCAACTCTAATTCTACGATCTTTTCTTCCAGCACTGAACAAGCTTTACCTGGGGAAGATGTGGGTTGGGGGACAGGGAAGGAAACATAAGCCTAATTTCGGAGACCTACCAGTTTGATAGAATAAACAACTTTTTATTTTAAATAAAGGCAAGTTGTCTGCTGCTGGCCTCTTTGGGAGAACTCTTTCTCAACATGCCTTCCTTTGCACTTTTCTTGCAGAGCGGCTCTGGCTGGCCCCCTCCCCTCCGGATTCTGGCTGGTGTCTGGCTCTCTTTCAGCCTCCTCTGACCCCCTTCCTTTGAGGCATCAGTGCTGGCTGCTGGGTTCTTCTTGTGCTTTTCCAAATTCTTCACACTTCTGCTGCCAGTTTAGGAATGATTCATGATTTCTGCATCCAAAGTTTAGTTCTAGAAAAAGATCTCTGGTTTCCTGGCCTTGTTTGGCTGAGGTGTTCACTATCCCAAGCCAGAGAATGGGCAGGAGAAAATTTGAGATTCTTGCAGGCCCTTGCTCTTGTTCCCTTATGGGTTGTCACATTAGCTGGGGTTTCCAAGCTTGCCGTGAAAGTCATGATCTCAAATATACATGCTTCCTTTTGCTTGTTCTGCTTCTTTCACGTTCTCAGTAACGTAAACATGCTATTATTTATTTCACAGTGCTCTTGCTTTCAGCTGAAAATTACACTACTGATGTTTGAGGAATTAAAATGCTTCCTTTGGCCTCATGAAATCATTCTTGTCATTGGTTTCCTTCACCTTCTTTGGATAATATTATGTTAGCTTTTGGTGTAGTTAGAAAAGTTGTTTGCTGTTCACCGATTGTCTGCCTTTCTTCCCCTCGATAATGTCATTCCTAATTAATTATGTCCTCTCCCCGCTTACCAAGACCACCTACAATTTCTCCCTCTTGGGTGTTTACAGCCTTCAATATCTTGCACATTATAAATGGAAAATGCCCTAGTATTTGAACTTTGTAAGCACAAACCGTTAATGGAGAGTCAACACAGCATATGGCTGTGATGAATGAAACTGTGTTTTTGACATGACTATTTGCTCTGATAAATCTAAGTGATTCCCAATCCACCAGTGCTATACTCTGAACTATCAAAAATCCCCTAAATGTTTGATACTGTCCCATGTTGTCTTCCACCACATGCTCTGTAGGACTTCTTTAGTATCCATGACAAACTTACAAGTGCTGTATAAATGCAAAGATCATCACTAGTGTCAAGAGAGTCCCAGGACTTCATGTGATTTCTCATTAATGTGCTGAGAGAACTGGAATGTGAAATCCACATTTCTTAATCCTGGACTTTGGCTAGTCATTTGAGACATCACCCTATTGGAAATATACACAATCAAATTTCCCCCTCTTTAAGATGAAAGTAAAAGATAGGCAGAAATCTCCAGTGTGGGATAGCAGTTAGTGAGAGAGAGATAATACTGAGCATGATGATATACATGTAGAGAGGTGAGCAGCAGTGCTGTTTCAGCATTCTGTTTATTGCAACACTTGGGGTTTAAGAAAAGCCAAGATTTTGATTGAGCATTCTCCTGATGCTGTTAGTGGGGTAGCTGTAGTCTATAACATAATAATTCTGAAAAACTGGATTTTTATACTATAAAATTTTGAAACTTATGTTTGATTCTCATATGGAGTTTTATGGGACTCCTAGGACAGAGTCTGGTGGCACTGGAGGAGAAGAATGGGGTCTGTAAGTGGGATAAAAGGTGAGAAAATTATTGAGGTCACGTGAACTAATGATTTCAGATTGATTCAGTTCAGGGAAAGTTATTCCTTTGATCAATGACATCAAAAAGATCTATGTTAAGAGAGTTTTTCTGATTAATTGCCTAGTGTCTTTCCATTCTATACTTGGTAAATACCTACTGAGATTATTTGCATATTCAGATTTTTTCCTTCTTAAATTCTAGTAATTTACACATTGTTCTGAACAGGCTCAGTAAATGACTTGCAAAACCATGGGAGAATAAACCAGTGCTTTGTCACATTATTAACTGTATGTAAAAAACATTGTATTATTTTGCCTTTTTAAATGTACCATGCATCCTTTTCTCATGTAGAAACAGTTGAAATTTATTCTGTTTCTTTGAAAAGTACTCTTAGAATGGAGGACATTAACATACCCATAAACCATAAGTGCAAAATGTTGAAGAAAAGTGTTGAAGAAAATTTCTTGCTAGTAAATGTCATGGAAAAAGTTTTGGGTCCTTAAAACTAACCATATGTTGATTAGACCATCTTTGGAAGTGTATAAATAAGGTAGAAAGATGTTCACTGGGTTCCTCTATATAACTAATCTGTCCTACACATGCTATAGGATTAAAAGTTTATATTGATCCCCTTTGGAAATTTCATCAATAAATTTAGAAGGCTTAAGGTTTTGAAGAAAAAAGTACATGGTTTAAATTGTAGCTTTGCCAAAAATCTGTTCAGTTCAGTTCAGTCGCTCAGTTGTGTCCAACTCTGTGACCCCATGGACTGCAGCACACCAGGCTTTCCTGTCCATCACCAACTCCCAGAGCTTACTCAAACTCATGGCCATCACGTCAGTGATGCCATCCAACCATCTCATCCTCTGTCATCCCCTTCTCCTCCTGCCTTCAATCTTTCCCAGCGTCAAGGTCTTTTCCAATGAGTCAGTTCTTCGCATCAGGTGGCCAAAGCATTGGAGTTTCAGCTTTAGCTTCAGTTGGTCCAATGAATATACATGACTGATTTCCTTTAGGATGGACTGGTTGGATCTCCTTGTACTCCAAGGAACTCTCAAGTGTCTTCTACAACACCACAATTCAAAAGCATCAATTCTTCAGTGCTCAGCTTTCTTTATAGTCCAACTCTCACATCCATACATGACTACTGGAAAAGCAATAGCTTTGACTAGATGGACCTTTGTCGGTAAAATAATGTCTCTGCTTTTTAATATGCTGTCTAGGTTGATCATAGCTTTTCTTCCAAGGAGTAGGCATCTTTTAATTTCATGGCTGCAGTCACCATCTGCAGCAATTCTGGAGCCCCCAAAATAAAGTCTGTCACTGTTTCCATTGTTTCCTCATCTATTTGCAATAAAGTGATGGGACTGGATGCCATGATCTTAGTTCTCTGAATGTTGAGTTTTAAACCAACTTTTTCACTCTCTTCTTTCACTTTCATCAAGAGGCTCTTTAGTGCTAATGTCTTTAAATAAATTGCTTAACTTATTTTATTCACTTATGTGTTTTTGGTTTTTCTTATATGGTAATGGATTAAATACGTGATCAATGCAAAGAAATAGAGGGAAACAATAGAATGGGACAGACTAGAAATCTCTTCAAGAAAATTAGAGATACCAAGGGAACATTTCATGCAAAGATAGGCACAATAAAGGATGGAAATGGAATGGACCTAACAGAAGCAGAAGATATTAAGAAGAGGTGGCAAAAATACACAGAAGAACTATACAAAAAAGATCTTCATGACACAGATAATCATAATAGTGTGATCACTCATCTAGAGCCAGACGTCCTGGAATGAGACAAGTTGGCCTTAGGAAGCATCACTACAAACAAAGCTAGTGGAGGTGATGGAATTCCAGTTGAGCTATTTCAAATCCTAAAAGATGATGCTGTGAAAGTACTGCACTCAATATGCCAGCAAATTTGGAAAACTCAGCAGTGGCCACAGGACTGGAAAAGGTCAGTTTTCATTCCAATCCCAAAGAAAGGGAATGTCAAAGAATGCTCAAACTACTGCACAATTGCACTTATTGCACACGCTAGCAAAGTAATGCTCAAAATTCTCCAAGCCAGGCTTCAACAGGACGTGAAAACCATGAACTTCCAGATGTTCAAGCTGGTTTTAGAATAGGCAGAGGAACCAGAGATCAAATTGCCAACATCCACTGGATCATCGAAAAAGCAAAAGAGTTCCCGAAAAACATCTATTTCTGCTTTATTGACTATGCCAAAGCCTTTGACTGTGTAGATCACAATAAACTGTGGAAAATTCTGAAAGAGATGGGAATACCAGACCACCTGACCTGCCGCTTGAAAAACCTGTATGCAGGTCAGGAAGCAACAGTTAGAACTGGACATGGAACAACAGACTGGTTCCAAATAGGAAAAGGAGTATGTCAGACTATATTGTCACCCTGCTTATTTAACTTACATGCAGAGTACATGATGAGAAATACTGGGCTGGAGGAAGCACAAGCTGGAATCAAGATTGCTGGGAGAAATATCAATAACCTCAGATATTCAGATGATACCACCCTTATGGTAGAAAGCTAAGGAGAACTAAAGAGCCTCTTGATGAATGTGAAAGAGGTGAGTGAAAAAGCCTTAAAGGTCAACATTCAGAAAACTAAGATCATGGCATCTGGTCACATCACTTCATGGGTAATAGATGGGGAAACAGTGGAAACAGTGAGACTTTATTTTTTGGGCTCCAAAATCACTTAAAATGGTGACTACAGCCATGAAATTAATAGATGCTATAAACCATAAGTGCAAAATGTTGAAGAAAAGTGTTGAAGAAAATTTCTTGCTAGTAAATGTCATGGAAAAAGTTTTGGGTCCTTAAAACTAACCATATGTTGATTAGACCATCTTTGGAAGTGTATAAATAAGGTAGAAAGATGTTCACTGGGTTCCTCTATATAACTAATCTGTCCTACACATGCTATAGGATTAAAAGTTTATATTGATCCCCTTTGGAAATTTCATCAATAAATTTAGAAGGCTTAAGGTTTTGAAGAAAAAAGTACATGGTTTAAATTGTAGCTTTGCCAAAAATCTGTTCAGTTCAGTTCAGTCGCTCAGTTGTGTCCAACTCTGTGACCCCATGGACTGCAGCACACCAGGCTTTCCTGTCCATCACCAACTCCCAGAGCTTACTCAAACTCATGGCCATCACGTCAGTGATGCCATCCAACCATCTCATCCTCTGTCATCCCCTTCTCCTCCTGCCTTCAATCTTTCCCAGCGTCAAGGTCTTTTCCAATGAGTCAGTTCTTCGCATCAGGTGGCCAAAGCATTGGAGTTTCAGCTTTAGCTTCAGTTGGTCCAATGAATATACATGACTGATTTCCTTTAGGATGGACTGGTTGGATCTCCTTGTACTCCAAGGAACTCTCAAGTGTCTTCTACAACACCACAATTCAAAAGCATCAATTCTTCAGTGCTCAGCTTTCTTTATAGTCCAACTCTCACATCCATACATGACTACTGGAAAAGCAATAGCTTTGACTAGATGGACCTTTGTCGGTAAAATAATGTCTCTGCTTTTTAATATGCTGTCTAGGTTGATCATAGCTTTTCTTCCAAGGAGTAGGCATCTTTTAATTTCATGGCTGCAGTCACCATCTGCAGCAATTCTGGAGCCCCCAAAATAAAGTCTGTCACTGTTTCCATTGTTTCCTCATCTATTTGCAATAAAGTGATGGGACTGGATGCCATGATCTTAGTTCTCTGAATGTTGAGTTTTAAACCAACTTTTTCACTCTCTTCTTTCACTTTCATCAAGAGGCTCTTTAGTGCTAATGTCTTTAAATAAATTGCTTAACTTATTTTATTCACTTATGTGTTTTTGGTTTTTCTTATATGGTAATGGATTAAATACGTGATCAATGCAAAGAAATAGAGGGAAACAATAGAATGGGACAGACTAGAAATCTCTTCAAGAAAATTAGAGATACCAAGGGAACATTTCATGCAAAGATAGGCACAATAAAGGATGGAAATGGAATGGACCTAACAGAAGCAGAAGATATTAAGAAGAGGTGGCAAAAATACACAGAAGAACTATACAAAAAAGATCTTCATGACACAGATAATCATAATAGTGTGATCACTCATCTAGAGCCAGACGTCCTGGAATGAGACAAGTTGGCCTTAGGAAGCATCACTACAAACAAAGCTAGT
Organism: Cephalophus harveyi; assembly: GCA_006410635.1. Lineage (NCBI taxonomy): Eukaryota > Metazoa > Chordata > Mammalia > Artiodactyla > Bovidae > Cephalophus > Cephalophus harveyi. The sequence goes on along the minus strand of SJYT01051244.1, from coordinate 345,410 downwards.
GGAGGTGATGGAATTCCAGTTGAGCTATTTCAAATCCTAAAAGATGATGCTGTGAAAGTACTGCACTCAATATGCCAGCAAATTTGGAAAACTCAGCAGTGGCCACAGGACTGGAAAAGGTCAGTTTTCATTCCAATCCCAAAGAAAGGGAATGTCAAAGAATGCTCAAACTACTGCACAATTGCACTTATTGCACACGCTAGCAAAGTAATGCTCAAAATTCTCCAAGCCAGGCTTCAACAGGACGTGAAAACCATGAACTTCCAGATGTTCAAGCTGGTTTTAGAATAGGCAGAGGAACCAGAGATCAAATTGCCAACATCCACTGGATCATCGAAAAAGCAAAAGAGTTCCCGAAAAACATCTATTTCTGCTTTATTGACTATGCCAAAGCCTTTGACTGTGTAGATCACAATAAACTGTGGAAAATTCTGAAAGAGATGGGAATACCAGACCACCTGACCTGCCGCTTGAAAAACCTGTATGCAGGTCAGGAAGCAACAGTTAGAACTGGACATGGAACAACAGACTGGTTCCAAATAGGAAAAGGAGTATGTCAGACTATATTGTCACCCTGCTTATTTAACTTACATGCAGAGTACATGATGAGAAATACTGGGCTGGAGGAAGCACAAGCTGGAATCAAGATTGCTGGGAGAAATATCAATAACCTCAGATATTCAGATGATACCACCCTTATGGTAGAAAGCTAAGGAGAACTAAAGAGCCTCTTGATGAATGTGAAAGAGGTGAGTGAAAAAGCCTTAAAGGTCAACATTCAGAAAACTAAGATCATGGCATCTGGTCACATCACTTCATGGGTAATAGATGGGGAAACAGTGGAAACAGTGAGACTTTATTTTTTGGGCTCCAAAATCACTTAAAATGGTGACTACAGCCATGAAATTAATAGATGCTGCTCCTTGGAAGGAAAGTTATGACCAACCTAGATAGCTTATTAAAAAGCAGAGACATTACTTTGCCAACAAAGGTCTGTCTAGTCAAAGCTATTGTTCTTCCAGTAGTCATGTATGTATGTGAGAGTTGGACTATAAAGAAAGCTGAGCACCGAAGAATTGATGCTTTTAAGTTGTGGTGTTGGAGAAGACTCTTGAGAGTTCCTTGGACTGCCAGGAGATCCAACTAGTCCATCCTAAAGGAAATCAGTCCTGAATTTTCATTGGAAGGACTGATAATGAAGCTGAAATTCCAATGTTCTGGCTACCTGATGTGAAGAGCTGACTCATTGAAAAGACCTTGATGCTGGGAAAGATGGAAGATGGGAGGAGAAGGGGTCAACAGAGGATGAGATGGTTGGGTGGTGTCACCAACTCAATGGACATGTGTTTGAGTCGACTCTGCGAGTTTGTGATAAACAGGGAGTCTTGGTTGCTGCAGTCCATGGGGTCGCAAAGAGTCAGACATGACTGAATGACTGAACTGAACTCAACTGAATGGATTAAATAGAATTTCCCTCACAAAATAGTGGAGGACAAAAAAAACCAATGCACACAATTTGCATATGTAGGAACCACTAAATTTTTTAAAAGATAGCACATCTTCCTTTATCTGCCTTGATGCATTCTGTGGAGGTTTAGTTTATATTATATAAATATTGGCCTAAAATATGCTATACTTTCAGCTGTGTACAGAGAATTAGACCAGTCTTTGTGGTCTTTAATTTTGATTTCAAACTGTATGAAGGGAGGCAACACCAAACTGATGAAATCTGTATTGCATCTATTATTGTACTTTAGCCGCTTCAGTTGTGTGCGACCCTTTGTGACCCCATGGACTCTAGCCCTCCGGGCTCCTCTGTCCCTGGGATTCTCCAGGCAAGAATACTGGAGTGGGTTGCCATTCCCTCCTCAGGAGATCTTTCCAACCTTGGGATGTAACCTACATTTCCTTCATTGGCAGGTGGGTCCTTTACCGTTGAGCAACCTGGGAAGACCCCTGAACTAATGTCTCATGTGAAAGTTTCCCTGGTTTTGATGGGATGCCAAAGTGAACTGATATACAAAGAGGAGGAGGGCTGGGAGGAGATAAACAGAACCTGTGAGCAGGACTTGTCTCTTAGGACTCTTTCCAGGAGGCTCCTGTGTACTTTGCTTTGTTATACAATGCCCCATGCTCTGCTTCAGCTCCAATCTTTAGCTGAGGTTTTTATTTCACCCCCGGGGCCTAACACCTGACTCACCTTCAGAACCTCTCTGGGAGTTGCAGCTGGAGTAAGGAAGAGGGTTTCTGCCCCTGAACCATTGGAACCTTGCCAGGAAAGCGTTGATTAGAGTTGTGGTCAGAAACAGCCAAAGCATTCACAGAGTCTCTCGAAACATCTCCTTCTAAAGGTCGCTTTGCTTAATAATGATCTGGAAAAAGAAATTATCAGAGTAAGAAGCTTAAGTAACTCAGCCCCTACATGTTATTTTTAGGAACTTAAATGCTCAGATTCAGGGTGGGCCCTTCTTTCAGAGTTGGAAAATCCCTGCCATGTGGGTGGTCTTGGGGGTTCCACTTTAGGATAAGAAATTGTCAGTCTGTATTTCTATCAGAAATTTCCTTTTGTTTCCTCACTCTCATCTGCTTGGAATTGCACCCTGCAATTTTCTCTGACATATTCAGTGAGTAGCCAGCCCTGAGGCCAAAGGGCCATCTGAGATGTAGACATGAGTTTACTACTATATACTGTTCTAAAAAAAGGACAATCTCCTTTTAAGAACTTTAAAAAAAATTGATTCACCAAAATGGCCATAACTATCATTCTCTGACAGCTCACATGGAACCCTAATCCAACACAAATGATTTCAATTTATATTTGGTCCACAGGGTATATGTGGTATTTTTTACTGTGCATTTCAAATGCATGGGACTTGTTTCCACATTGAATAGGAGTTAATCAAGTGAAATAAATTTCAGTGGTGCGGGGAAGGTAACAGAACTGCTGTCTAAATTCAATCTCTCTCCTTCATTTCCATCCTTCTGGGCAGTTTCACCAGGAGCATAATGGGCTAACCAATTGTTTGACTGACTGGATGTAAAGTTCCTAGCCATCATGACTAATAGCTCTATAATCCTTTGTCAAAAGTCAGCAGATCTCTGTGGCCACTCCAAATATCTCTAGAACTGAACAAACTCATATACAAAGCTGTTTTCTTGTAGAAAATAGCTACAGTAATATAACATTTTCCTTAAAGGATGAGGATAATTTTAACCTTCCTATTTTATTTTATTCTTAATTTTAAAAAAATTTTATACAATTTTTAAAGTTTGCTTTCCATTTACAGTTATTACAAAATCCTGGCTATATTCCCTGTGCTGTGCAGTACATCCTTGAGCTTATCTTACATCCAACAGTTTGTACCTTTCACGCCCTTACTCCTCTAATGCCCCTCCCCCACACTGGTAACCACGCATTTGTTCTCTGTATCTGTCAGTCTGCTTATTTTATGTCATATTCTGTAGTTTATTGTATTTTTTTAGATTCCACATATAAGCAATATCATATAGTATTTACCTTTCTCTGACTTATTTCACTTGGCAGAATGCCCTCCAAGCCCATCTATATTGCTGTCAATGGCAATATATCATTCTTTTTCTTGGCTGTGTATTATTCCATTGTGTGTGTGTGCACGTGCATGCATGTATGTGTGTGTATATCACATCTTCATGTCTCAGTGTATGCTTACTGTCCTGGCAAATTTTTTAGTGGTACTTTATATGACTCTAAAAAGTACCTGGCTTTGGACAAGTTTTTTAGTCCATCTCATAATGAGGTTCATGGGAGTTAGAAGCCTGAGGTCTGCCTATGAAATCTTAATATCAATATCAGAGTATATGTACAAGATGCAAACCTGGCAGCAAATGTGACTCACGGAATCAATAATGTTCGTGAAAGTTCTGTGGTAATAGATGCTCTTTCTCAGGTGTCTAATATCTGAGTATTTAATTTTATGCTATGTCCACAGCTTGGATTAATTGCAGACTAAAATGTCTAGTGTTTATGCCCTTTCTCATTTTAAACGGAGTAGAAATGTCTTATAAAAATAGGCCTAACAAGAAAATGTTATGTGAGAAAAACTGGTGAAAGGCAGAAATAAGGTTAGTAAAAGTAGAATGAAACCTGGGACATGGTTATTACTCCAAATGTATGGGAGTAAGCTGCTCAAATGGAAGCAAAGATGATTAGGAGACTAAGGACACTCTTTCCCCTTTTTCTTTCTGCTGCACTCTCCTTACAATATCCAACTCTGCATCCAATTTGAGTATCTGTATTTCACTCCTACACTTAGACTTCTGAGCACAGCCAGAGAAAGTCTCACCACATTTAAGTGTTCACATTGATGCCGTAAGCACTGCCCAGTCTCCAGTCTGGTTGGGGTGATCCTTCAGTCTGTAACCAGCCAACTCTCACTGAAGTTGCTTCTGGTGTCAGTTTAATAATTTTTTCCCTGCCATGTACGGACCTGTGAGCCACTTGAGTTTTTTTCCCTGCCAGTTTTGCCAATTTCCCTACCATTTCCCTGCCAATCAAAATGAGATTGATAAACAAATATGATTTTTTTTTCAAAGCATGTTATAGCAGTGATGATTTCAAAAAATAAATTCTTCTGAAATGTGGCAGTATCTGGTTCTGACTGGCACATTGATATTGAATGAATGTTTGTTGAATGAATGAAACCTTCATACTAATCTCCTTTTCCTCCTCCCCACTCATTGGCAACTGATAACGCTGCCTTTTTTTCATGTAGAAAATAGAAGCCACCCTAAAGACATACATCTCAAACTTGTGTAACTCTCCTCTCCTTCATCACTAACTCACTGAAAGAGGGATTCATTCATTTGCTCAGGGCCAGTCTCTTCAACTGTGTTCTGAACCCCTTTGTTGACTGCCCTCCCTAACTCTCCCAAGTATACGTTCATTCTGTGAACTCTCTAAGTGGTCCCTTCTCTCTTTCGGATCTTCAATTATTTCATTTCTAAAGGTCTTCACTCTCAGTATATAAGTTTCTCTATAGTTTCAACCTGAACTCCCTCTCTTTGTTATTTTTTGAAATTACTTTTTCCAAATGAACTTAGGTTCATTTTATAACCGAAGTTGTCAAATTTAGTGGGAAACTCTTCTACAGTGTTGCCCTCCCTATTGATGATTATTCCTTCCTTTTCAGTTATATCCTGCCTTGGATTCTATGACACTTTGCTCCTGTGTCTTGATGCTTCTTCTCAGATGTCTTTATAGATACCGCCTTCGTTTATCCACTCTTCAAAGGATTATACTTCCCAGAGTTAAAATCTCTTTCCTCTCCTCCTTCACACTATTCTCTCCTCCTTCACACTATATCCTCTCCTTTGGTGACCTCAGCTACACTTGTAGCTTTAATCATGGACTTTGTGATGATCCCAAAGCTGTATCTCTAATTAAGATTTCTTTCTTGGAATCTCTGGTTACTACACATTATTCATTTTTGCATGATCCACGGATGGAAAGAAGAAGCATGAGTGTGTGCTGCATCACTTCGGTCGTGTCTGATGCTTTTTGACCTTATGGACTGTAGCCCTCCAGGCTCGTCTGTCTATGGGATTTCCCAGACAAGAATACTGGAGTGGATTGCTGTGCCCTCCTCCAGGGAGTATTCCCGACCCAGGGACTGAACCTATATCTCTTATATCTCCTGCACTGACAGGTGGGTTCATTATCACTAGTGCCACTCCAGTCAAATATATCTTAAACTAACTCATCACATTCTAAATCCCTCTCATATTCATATTTGTGCTTGATGTCACCGTCCATCTGCTCACTAAGCCTAGGACCACCTGAGTCCCTCTTTTTCCTCTCCTCATTGTGTCTAGTCCATCTCCAAGTCCTGTTGATTCTTCTTCCTCATTATCAGCCAACTTCATGCTCTTCCTTCCATTTCTCCTGTCATTATCTTAGTTCAAACTCTCATCATTTTCTTGCAATTGCTTCCTAACTGGTCTTGCTGGCACTTATGTTCATTCATCATATAATTGGCAGAATGATTTTTCTAAAAGGAATGTCTGAACACATTAGCCCTCCTTGCTTAAAATCCTTCCATGTCTCCTAAACCTTTCAGGATCAAGTTCAAAATTCTTATTAGGGCACACAAGGCCCATGTTGATATGACCACTAGCCTCTCTGTAGCATCATTACTCAAGCATAGCAGTATCAAGCACTTGCTATTTCCTTTAGGTGCCCCCTGCTCTTTACCTCCTGGGCTGGTATAAGATCCTCCTCTGTCCAACCTACTCTGTGGCTTAGATCACTCTTCCCAGCTAAATTTTCCCCAACACGTCAGGCCCCATAGCACCTTAAGCACCTATATTTAGATTCTGCATGCTTCTCTGTCCACTACAAAACCGTGGCACCTCAGTTAGGAATTATTTATCTTATTTATTATCTCTATGCCACTCCTATCCGCACTTATCGGAGTTTTCACAGATAGCATTTTCTACTCTGTAAAATAGATTCCAGAGACCAGCTTAAATCTTATCAAAAACAGGGGAAAAAAAATCCCGCAATTTGAAGACAATAATGTGTCACTGCTACTATTCATAAATGTACACAGAAAGACCTAGAGGGTGGAAGGCCACATCTGGATAGCTTTTGCCACTGGTACACTTTTACTTGTATGACCCCTTGATGTATCTGTTTACAACAGCAGATACCTTGAAGTTTGAGAATACTTAAGGTATTAAGTAAATTAAAATTTTAATTATGCATTATATATAGAAAGATAAAACAGTACATATAGAGTGATATACTTTACCACATGTTTTTATTATTTAAATATTGTTCTCTATGGAAACTTAAGCCTGACTTTCTGTACAATTACTGTATGAACTCTAGCAATATCACAATTTACTGTATTGTTAAATTAGGTTCCATTTCTCACTTCCTAAATGCACTTTGGCTTGTGTCAGATGAGACTTTCCACTTCCCTAGCACTTCAGTATTTACAGGGCCTACCTATCATGGGAGGATGTGACCCAGGCAGATTGAAATTTTGTTCCCAGTGTCTGCAACAGGGCAACCCCACCATGTTTAACTTTGGACTAATGAACTTCCCATCTGAGACTCCGAGGCACTTGATTTGCATCAACTATATACAATTTTGAGCTCTTTGGAAGTCCAGAATGGTGTAACCTTAGGGGAAGGAAATTTAGCAATATGCTAGTTTTTTATTGTGCATTGCGCCTATAGTGCTTACTTTGCTCCAGCTTTCTCTTCCTTTTTTTCTCTGCTTGGAATTGTATTTCCTGTTTATATGAGCTGGGGTGATCCAGAGGCCTCCACAGGCTATAAATCCTGCAGGGCAAAGGCAGACTGAGATAGGAAAACATTATTCCCCAGTTCAATGGACAAGGCAGTTCTGGAGCCAGCAGTATGGTTTATATATATATATATATTTTTTTTTTTTTTTCAACTCCCAGTGTGGGTTGTTCACAAGGAAGGGCCAAGAGCAGCAGACCATTTCTCTTTATTCCAGTTCTCACTCAGAACAAGCTCTAGCAAACAGATTGGAGATTGTGAACAGGAATAGAATCACACATGATCTGAAGACTACAGCTAAATTATGAATAGAAGCAGGGAGAAAGTTATTTCTAAAATCCCTCCTTGCCCCTTATATTTGAATTCGCCAAGATAAAATACAAGAAAATGTTTATTTTTGATCTACAAAATGAGCTGCAGGTAGAGAAGTTATTTTTCTCTGCTTTTCAGATTATTTGCTTAATTTATTAGAGTGGTTCAAATAACAGAATATTGTCTTTGGTTTTCCAGTCTAAACTCTCATTTTATAGATGAAGAATCTGAGGCCAAGAGAAATTTTCTTTTCTTAATATATAGTCTTTTCTCTTTCCCAGTCATGTCTAATTCTTTTTAACACACATTCACACCCCTTGCCTGCTCTCTGCCCCCCTCAGACACCTGTGTTACCAACTCTGGTTTTGTTCAGGGTTCTTTGGCATTAGTAGGCTGAGCAAAACTGGGGTTCCTGAAGTGCCCGTAAGTAGTGATTAAGTAATTAAACTCAATCTGCCATTTCAGAAGAGAGGGAACAGGGCAAGCATGTTCTCAAGGTCTCTTAAGCACAGAAGGACAAATTTACAAGAAATTACATCTCACATTCTTGAGACCATCCATGATGCTCAATAAACACTGTCTGAGATCCAATATTCTGGAGAAAAATCCAGGAACTTCCAAGCAGAGATTAGATTATTTTTAGCAAGTAAAATAGTGAGAGGAGATAAGAAGACATAGAGAAGAAAGAGCAAGTATGCACAGAGAAGGGTTAAAAGAGAGGCAACTCCCTCAAGTGACCAAATGACTGAAGTCTGGATAATAAATCTCTCGACAGTTCAAAGTCTGAGAAATCTGTGTTTAGAAGTCAGCTAAAACACCTGCTTGAATTTCACTTTTGGGTTACTTATGTTCTATAGAATTTAGCTTGGGTTTTAAAGGGTGATGAGTGATTAGTGAAGCTGATCCTGATCTTTATTCAATTTTTCAAATCAAATGAATTATACTTTGCACAGATAATTTGTGTGGGTAAAGTATGAGCAATCAGTATATTTGAAGAGGAATAAACAATGGGATGAACTCTCAACCTTTCCATTACCTTTTTATTTTAAGCTAGTTGTAGACTCACAAGTAGTTACCAAAAAATAATACAAAGAGGTCTCATGTGCTCTTCACCTAGCTACCTGCCACCTAATAGTAACATTTTACATAAGTCTAGTCCATTCTCAAAATCAGGAAATTGATACTGGTATAATGTAGTTAAGGAGGCTACAAATCTTATTCAAAATTTCACCAATTTTTAGCAGGTACTCATTCTGTATGTGTACTTCTAAGAAATTTTATCCTCTGTATAGATTCATGTAACCACCACCACAACCGAGATACAAAACTGTTGTATCACTACAGTGGAACTCTGTCACACTGCCCCTGTGTAGTCACCTGTCAACAACTTTGTATATGACTGCGTGTGTTCTGTAGCCCCTTTTCTTTAATGAATACTATAAAAAGTCAAGAGGCAGCTTTCTATAAAATTGGCAGTAATGCTGAAGAAGCTGAAGTTGAACGGTTTTATGAAGACCTACAAGACCTTTTAGAACTAACACCCAAAAAAGATGTCCTTTTCATTATAGGGGACTGGAATGCTAAAGTAGGAAGTCAAGAAACACCTGGAGTCACAGGCAAATTTGGCCTTGGAATGCGGAATGAAGCAGGGCAAAGACTAATAGAGTTTTGCCAAGAAAATGCACTGGTCATAGCAAACACCCTCTTCCAACAACACAAGAGAAGACTCTACACATGGACATCACCAGATGGTCAACACCGAAATCAGATTGATTATATTCTATGCAGCCAAAGATGGAGAAGCTCTATACAGTCAACAAAAACAAGACCAGGAGCTGACTGTGGCTCAGATCATGAACTCCTTATTGCCAAATTCAGACTCAAATTGAAGAAAGTAGGGAAA